>JAFEMH010003001.1:0-296874 GCA_022495995.1 Adenophora triphylla var. japonica
TCATTAGCGGAATGTATCCAGGTGGGTATTACTCTTTAGCACTTTAATTTTACCGAGGGGTGGTGTATGGGGAAGGAGAGTTGACTCGTGCTCTTCCTCAAACGAAGTATCCGCGGAGCTTGCTTCCGTTCACGGGGTTAACGAAAGGGTTCCCCGTCCAAGTCTACTAACTTCATGGCTCCTCCGGAGAAGATTCTTTGTACCACGAACGGTCCTATCCGTGCAGGCTCCCACTTTCCGAGGGGATTGGTCTCGCGTAGGAGGCTTTTCCTTTAGCACCAAGTCGCCTTCTCGATGTCTCGGATCTTGACTTTCTTGTCGAATGCTCGGGCCATTCTCGCTCCGGTAGGCTCGAGTGTGTTCCATGGCTTTCAATCCGCGCTCGTCGAGTAGAGCAAGTTCGTCGTGACGGCTCAGTAGCCATTCGACTTCATTGATCCCGTTTTCCAAGAGGACTCTGAGGGATGGAATTTCCAATTCCACGGGCAACATTGCTTCCATTCCGTAGGTAAGTGCGAACGGAGTCTCCCCGTGGCGGTTCCGACCGATGTTCGGTATCCCTGCAGGGCTAAATGTAGCTTTTCGGGCGCTCCCGACCTCCGGCGGTCATCTTCCCGATTATCATGGCGAGAGTCTTGTTGGCCGCCTCTACCGCACCATTGGTTTGTGGTCTCGTAAGGAGAAGATTTGTGACGTGTGACTCGAATTCGGCCGAAGTTGGTCACAATCTCCTTCGAAGTGGGTTCCATTGTCGGAGATGATCTCGTTGGGCACTCCGTATCGGCACATGATGTTCTCTCTGATGAACTCGGCCACCTTTCTTAGAATTCGCACTTGTACGATCTCGGCTTCTACCCATTTGGTGAAGTAGTCGATCGCGACTAAAATGAACTCGTGACCATTGCTCCTCGGTGGAGTGATCTTGCCGATGACGTCGATTCCCCATGTGGCGAAAGGCCATGGCGTAGTCATGCAATAGAGTTCGTGAGGAGGGATGTGATTGAGGTTGGAGAACCGTTGACATTTGTCGCAGCCTTCGACGAACCGGATGCGCCTGTTTCCATTGATATCCAATAGTATCCCATACGGAGGATGATCTCGTGTCAATGCTCGGGCGTTCATGTGCGGACCGCAGTTCCGTTGTGAACTTCGCTCATTAGCTCGCCGGCTTTTTCTTTGTTTACACACCGAAGGAGTGGTCCTTGGTGGCGCTTCTTGTACAACATACCCCCGTAATGACGAAATGGGATGCCATGCATTTTAATGCCATCATGTTTTTGGCTTTGATCCCTTCTTTGTATTTTCCATCTTCATTTGTGAAGGAAGCTTCTCCGTTTTGGAGGTACCGGTAAATTTGATTGTACCTGTGGTTCGTCGATCGTTTTTTTTTTATTTCGATCTCACAAAGAATAGGCGGGTGTTTCCCGTCCGCCTATTCTCGAGGGGTTTTACCGCTTTCCCATCGGGAATTTCGACAAGAGAGGCGAGGGTTGCTGCATGCTCGCGGCGGTTCCCTGTCTCTTGGCAAATAATGAAAAGAGATGTCCTTGAACCGAGCAATGAGCTCCTCCATGTACGCGTGGTACTTCGGGAGGCCGAATCTACCGTCTTCCATTTGTTGGACACTTGATTGATGATCAATGCCGAGTCTCCGTATACATCCAGCTTCGAAATGTTGCGCCGAGGGCGGCTTCACTCCGCCGCACGTGCTTCGTATTCTCGCGGCATTGTTGGTTGTTTCAAAATTCAACTTGATGGCTATGGGAGTATGCTCGCCCTGGGGATCGACAAGGAGCATTCCAATACCATTCCCCTTCTTGTTGGCTGCCCCATCGAAGAAGAGTTGCCGCCGGTTTGCGCTCGTCGAGTGAAAAGATTCCGTCATCCGTAAATTGCGGATCGTGACCCTTAGGCTCACCGCTTGGGAAGTCGGCCACTGATCTCGCCATTACTGCCCTTTGTTGATTTTCTCACCATGTACTTGATGTCGAACTCACCAAGAAGAATGACCACTTGGCTAGTCGCATTGACAGGATGGCTTGTCAAAGAGATATCTGGACGGGGTCCATTTTGGAGACCAGGAGCACCGAATGTGACCGCATGTAGTGTTTCGCTTCCCGACTACCCATACCAAGGCGTACAAGTTTTCTCTAATGCCGAGTAGCCGAGTTCACTTCCTTGAAGCTTCCGACTTACGAAGTAGATTGCATGCTCAACCTTGGACTCTTTCTCGTTCTTGTGCCGCATTGCTCCGATTGACGTGTCTCATATCGTCGATATAGGAGTAGTGGCTTGTCTTCATGTGGCGGGCACGTAATTGGGGGATTCACCAAGTAGGTCTTGATTTTCTCGAAAGTCGTTTGGCACTCTGAGTCCCATTTGATGTCGGCATTCTTCTTCATCGCTTGAACATGGGCTCGCAGAGAGATGTCAACCGGTTGATGAAGCGACCGATGTACCGAAGTCTTCCCATGAAACTTTTCACTTCGTCAGTAGTCCGAGGCGGCTTCATGTCGATGATGGCCTTGATTTTCTTGGGATCGGCTTCGATACCCCTTTCTCGTAACCATGTACCCCGCACCTTGCCGCGCTTGACGCCGAAGGTGCACTTCGCAGGTTCAATCTCATGGAGTGTTTTCTCGAGTCTGTTGAAGAACTTTCTCGCATCTATCATGTGCCGCATGTCCGATCCTCCGGAGCGGATGATCATGTCGTCGACATATACTTCGATTTCCTTGTGAATCATGTCATGGAAGAGGGTCAGCTGTGCCCCGCCGGTAAGTAGCCCCAGCTGCTTCTTTGACCGAACGGCATGACCGTGTAGCAAGATGTCCCCCACTGAGTGGTGAAAGCAAAGCTTGGCTTGATCCTCCTCGGACATCTTGATCTCGGTTGTCAGATCCAAACCGAACCCCATCCACGAAGGACTTTACTAAATTTGCCGTGGTGTCGACTAGCATGTCGATGTTAGGCAAAGGGGAAATCATCTTTAGGGCTGGCCTTGTTGAGATCCCGTAAATCCACACAAAGATCCGACCTTTCCATTGGCCTTCGTGACCGTCACGATGTTGGAGAGCCAAGTCTGTACTCAATCACTCCGATGAAACCAACTCTGAGCATTTTCTCAATTTCTTCTTTAACTTGCAAGGACCACTCGCTTGATCTTGCGCAGCCTTCGTTTGACTGTGCTTGGATTCGGGATCCAGGGGAATTCTCGTGCTCCACGATCGAGGGATCGAGTCCCGGCATGTCCCGGTATGACCAGCGAACACGTCAACATACTCCCGAGGAGGCTTATCGTGGCTTCTTTTTCTCGCATCGGCGAAGAAACCGCCCACTTGTGTCTCTTTAGGCTCTTGCACCGACCCCAGTTCACTTTGGTCATAACCTCTTCGGCAAAGCTTGGGCCCGGTTGTCCTCTTGGTCAACTACACTCTTGAGAACTTCTTTAATGTATTGTTCGCTTAATGTGTCTGCTTCTTTATCAATTGATTCGTTATTAACGTCTTTTAAGTTGTTTGTTAACTTATCAGTTGTTAAAGTGGCAATGAGGGGATACTCCGAAAGGTCATACTTTTCATTGAACGAGAAAGGAAATACATGGTTGGCTACATTATCATAGTCCTCCAGCGTAAGGCCATTGGATGACTCGCAGGACCGGACTTTTACAAGGACTCGACTCGAGGGTTTGAGACCGGGTTTAGGGAGATGTGGGTGCGGGCCCAGCCTTGTCTTCCGCTTGCCCGGCTTGCCCTCGTCCGGTGAAAGTTACCCAATTCTTCGCGCATTGCTGGATGCTTGATGAGGGTGCGGGGATCGAGAGGCTTGGCTTCGCTGTCCCAATCATGGCGATCATGCTGCTTTCGAGCCCTGTGTCAATCGTTTGGCACCTCCATGACTTCTTCAAAAAGACTCGTAGAGCCGGTCCACCGAGAGCGTCTTCTATGAATTCCCGGTTCCTTCGCTTTGGAGCTACTGTCTCGAATGTGGCCTCGGCGGCCGATCCGAACAATCTGCTTCCCATGGAGAGTACCCCGAGTTGCTCCTCCAAGTCTCGGGATTCCCTTCAATGTGTACTCGTGCCGGACCGTGGTGGCAGCTGGTCCAGGTAGAGCCGTGATGTCGAGGAACGCTCCCCTTATCGGATTAGCCTTGAGTCCTCTCGAAACGCTTGAGGTCCCGTGCTAGCTTTTCCATCCTTTCGTAGTCTCGTGCCGACTATCCCCGCTTCTTTCTCATCTTCATCGCTTCCACCGTCCGGTCCCCTCGCCCGCTTGTTTGCCTGGCCGTCGGTCCCCTCGCTCGGGCTCGTTGGTTCCCTCGTCGGTCCCTCGCCCCTCGCTGTTGGTTCCTCGTGAAGTAATGAGCGAGGTTGAAACCGTAAGGCCTGGAGGTTGGGTATGCCGTCTGAGGTTCCCTTTGCGGCCGTCGCCTTGGTGCGGGCGAGCCTTTTGTTTTCCTTGATGTCACCGGTGTTGGCACATAGCCAAGCCCCTGGACCGTGGTGTGGTCCTTGACTTCGATGACTTGGTGTTGGCCTTGTAGCCTTTTGCCGAGCCCCGCCCCGGGATGAAGTTCATGAGTTTCATCATCTTCATGGCGGGAGGAATCTTGTCGTGAGATAGTGGAAGGTCCACGTTGCATATTTGGATCTTCGAGGTCTCCAAAGTGAATCCGCTTAATGCCATGTCGTCACTATGCTTGATTTCTAACACCGGAATGTCGTTGGTGCCGGGTCCCCTGGGTGGTGACACGTCGCCGTAGACTCGTGGGTTAGCTCGTTGCCTTGCATGAACTTGAGGCACCGATGAAGGGTGGATGCCACGCCATTGATTTGATGCAGCCGTGGACGCCCAGATGGCCGTGAAGGTGATTGGAATGTCCAACACTTGGAATTTGGTGGGGATCATCCGCTTGCCGAACCGTATATTAAGAGTAGCAACCCCGAGAACAAGACGGAAGTAGAGTCATAGGCCTTGACAAAGGTGGATCAAGGCTTCAGATTCGTAGGCTTGATGTCAAGCAGTCCATCATCTTGGCGGGCAAGACATTCATTCCGAACCTCCGTCTACCAACACGCGGAAGGCGACGCCGTCCACTGACTGTGATGTAGAGCGGCTCATTGTGATCGCCCCAAATTTTGGAAGGTCCAAATCTGTGAAGGTGATAATGTTGCCGTAGTGGATGTTGCCAATCATCCGAATGACTTCATCGTGGGTCATGCGCCCACTGGGACCATGGTACGGGCCGACTTTCCTCTAGCTTCGAGCTTGTGAGGATAAGAAGATGTGAGCAGGGACCAAAGGGAAATGTTCGCCCGGGTCCGCTTGAGCCGAGTGAGGATCGGGTCCTCTTTCAAGGAACTTGCATCTTCGGGCCGGCCGGGTTGCGCCTCCGGCTCCGTCGGCTTTTGGTGGCCTTAGGTGGTAATGCATGGATTTGACCCGATCGGTTAGAACGCCGACATCGCTTGGTTCCTTCGAATGTGCCGCTCCGAGTTGAGCCATAGTTAGAGGAGGATTCCTCGTAGCATAGGCCATATGTCTTCCTCAACTCATTGATCGTAGACGTATTCCCTGAGCTTCGGCAGCTTGACGGATTCTCGTCCTGTGATACCGGCTTGGGTGCCTCCGCGGAGGTAGTTTACGGATTGCCGCAGCTGCTCGAACGTCGTGCGCAATGCTGGGTCGCTCGAACCGAACCGTGCTGCCGACCCTCCGGGGAGTTTGAGAGTTCTTGCCTCAAGCGAACAGCCTCCTTGATCTCTTCACGGTATATCGCGCTCCTTTCCTTCTTGCCGAGCATGCTCGTGGCATTCCTGGAGTTGGGTCCGGCGATATTCATGGTTTGCTAATTTTCCTCCGCTCTTGGCCCAGATCAACCTTTCTTGCAATGTGAGCCTCGTCGAGAGTTAGTGCCTCGCGTTTCTTCCCATGTGAGAATGGCCTGCTTCTTTGAATCAAGCGTGCGGCAATCTAGGTAAACCTCCATCGGGAGAGTTTTCCCTTCGTTTTTATCTCGAGTGGCGGGTATGTCGGAAGGTGAGTACACGGCTTCCCGAACATCTCGCCCATGTGACCGGTTGCCGTCCCAGCTTGATCGTTTCGTAAACGAATGCCGCAGCCTCGTGGAATTTCCCGAGTAGTTGCTCGAGACGAATTTCCATCTTCCTCTTGTTTTTAAATAGACCTTCCTCCCTAAGTTGGCCTTTAAGTTTGAGTGCGGAAATGATCCGTCCCCATCCTCCTGTGACTCTTGGGATTCCAGCTTTGTTGACCTCATGCCCGGCTTGGAAGAGAATGGTTTCATCGTCTTCGCCGTCGCTTTCACAGAGAACTTGCTTTCCTGGGAGGTAAGCGCTGAGATTTGTTCTCGCCGTGCCATTCCATCTCCTAGGTCATCTGGGACCGTCGACCACCCTCGCCCGGCGTAGGGGTTGGATGAGAACAGACGGTAGTCGATGAAGTTGCCGTGAGCAAAACCCCGAGGTCGAACCGGTCTAGAGTGGCCTCTAGCTTTCGTCCGAAGCCGCTTGTGACACTTTAAGGGCTTGGTCCCCGTAGGTCTTTCGAGCTTGGTTTTCGTCCCGAGATGGTTTTCTTGAGCGGCTAGTTCCATGAGGGCTTTCCTTGCGAAGGGCTAAACAGCCTCCGTAGGTACGCACCGTCCGACTAGTGTCCTAGAACCGTGATCACATCCAAATCTCCGAATGGCGGAAACACTGGATGATGTTGACGAAGGAAGTCGGATCGGGACATTCCATGCGGCCTTCCTTGATCTCTAAGCACAAGAAGTTCGCCCATATCTCGCTTGATTGAACACACGGAGTGTTGAATTCTCGCGATGTTGACAGCCTCGTGATCTCGCTCGATCGCCAAGTCTATCGAGCTAGCGTCGGGCGGGATGTCCGAATCCGTGACCGTGACGACCGGGAGCGTAATCGAACCGGGAGCATGTTGATGCCGAGGTGGTCATTTCCCACGTCTAAGCCGACTGCCTTGCGGGGAAGACCTTTGGCGTATGTTTTCGGGGTGGCCGCCGAAAGCGTTCCCTAAGTTGATCTCGACTTGTACAGGCGAGGAGCTTGGTCTCCTTCGCCGTTGCCCTCGGCCTTGACGGCGCTTGTGGCTTTAAGCTTGACCGATGGCACGGGCCGGTTGCCACCGGGCCGGTACTCAAGTGATGATGAGCTCGAGCTCGATTAGCTGTGGCCTCATTTACCATGAGCAAGGGCCAAGCCGAGGGTAACTTTGGCGTTGCAGACCCGACAATAAGGACCGGATCCTTGGTATCATCGGGATATCTCGGAATAGATGATGTTGACGAAGTCGTCGTCGCCACTTGATCGTAGGGATTCTTTGTCGTGTCAACCGCTTGCTTCCAATTGTCTGATAGCCGCCCGTATCGGACGTTGAGCTTGACAATCTCCATGGTGTTGGAGCCTTGGTCGTAGGTGACCCGACGGAACGGGTGCCGTCCTCGAAACCGAGCATGTGAATGCAGAGGTCCGCCCGCGGGTCTGCCGCGTCCTCGACTCCGAGAGTCCCGATTCGTCGTCATCCGACGGCTCAACCCAAACGTAGGGACGTATTGCGTCCGGGTGCGTTGCCGGAGCCGCTAGGAAAACATCATGCCCTTCACCGGAGAAAAGGGGTTCACGGTAGTTCCTCGTGGAGGACATCCCATACGACGTCCATACATTCAAGACGAGTATGACGGTGCTTGTTGACCTTTATCACGAAAATCTCTTCACTGGCGGGGCCGTAGAGAGTTGGCTTGAAGAATGCCGACGAATCTCCGACCGGAGATAGGGGTTTATGTGCCCGCATCATGGCGATGCTCGCTGTTTCTTTCCACCCGCTCCAAATGTTGGAAACGGTAGCTGAACTTGATGTATCTGGATCGCCTGTGGTCTCGCCCGCTCGAGTACGTTGACATAGTTAGCATCTCCGACTCGAGGGATTCTCGATGAGATTTGCCCCGATAGTCCCTTGGTCGATTTGAAGGAGGTAGCCCCGCGCTCGATCGCGGCACGCTGCCATCGTCTCGCTTCGTTTCCTATGAGGAAACCGTCCTCTCGATGACTTCAAGATCTCCCCGCCGGTTAATGAACTTAACGCACCGATGGAGAGTGGAAGCTATGGCTTTCATGTGATGCAGCCAAGGGCGTCCTAACAGAGCAGCCGTGAATTCGGATGGAATGTCCATCACGTGGAATTTTGCCGGCACCATTTGGGTTTCGAACCAAAGTTCCAGAGTCACCGTCCCCGTGATGGGACGAGACGTGCCGTCGTAGGCCTCGATAGTCCGGTAGACGGAATCGATGGCTTTCGTTGATGCGCAGGCTCGCATCATGCCGAGAGGGAGGACGTTAACGGCCGACCCGTTATCTACCAATACTCCGGGAGTGTTATGGTGTTGAGCTTCGAGAGTGATGTACGCAGCTTCATTGTGCCCCGAGGCATCTCTCGGTAGGTCTTCATCACGTAACGTGATCATACCGCCATACGCCGGGAATCGTAGATCCGGGTCTCTATCCGGAGAAGGAGAGTCATCAAGCCATCCGTTTCGTTTTCCTCTTGCGAGGTAAAGCCTTGGCCGGAGCCTCGGGATTGTGTTGAGGCCGCTTGTGGCGGTTGCCGCCTTGGTTAGCACGTTGATCGAGTGCGAGTGCCAAGCCGACTTTGATCTTCCTTTGCCGGTCCGAGCTCGGAAGCCGGACAAGGTGAATCTTAGCCGATCCCGCGGGGTTAGGCTTCCGACGGTAGTAAGATTACCAAGATCCGAGGTATTCCGGTGTCCCAAGGTCCGAACTCGGTGTCGCCAGACTTTTCGACTTCCCACCCCCGTCTCGCTCTAAAGCCGCATGGCCTGGAGGCAGGAGGACCGCCGGAGTAGAGTACGTAGTATTCGAACTTCCCGAATGGCTCTCCGAGTGTACCCACACCGGTGTCTCCAGCCTTCGTATCTTTCTCTCGCCTCGTTGAGAGGACTTCTTTTCTCGTTTTCCCGAGGATTGCTCCGACCATGTCTTGGGACTCGTACTGTGCAAAGTGAGTGCCGCAAACATCGTAGCCGATGTGGACACTTGATGAGGACCCTACCGGAAGAGGCGGAGGGACTGGCTCTCGGCAATCTTCTTGGGCACCCACTCAATGGAATTCACACTGTTATTGTTGTTCGGAAAAGGGTTTCGACTGTATTGGGCCCACAGGGCGCTCCAACTTTCCTTCCTCTATTAAGTTTTGGATTTCGTATCGTAACCCCACGCAGTTGTCGGTGGTATTGCCGTGATACTGATGGAAGGCGCAAGATTTGCTCTTGTCGGCGTTGACTACGGGATTCTTGGGTTTGTAATTTGCAACGGGTTTAAGGAGACCTTCCTTGATTAACCCTTCCAAAGATCTTTCTTAGTGGCATAGCCAACTTGTCGAAGTGCACGGTGCATCGCTTTCAAAGTGGAGTTGTTGCTTTGCGGGACCGGGTTTCGTTGCCCGACCGTTGTCCCCGATGGATGTAGTTGACAGACGTATCTTTCCCTTTGCCGGGGCCTGCGGGATTGAATGCAACCGCCGAGCGGTATCTCGTATGGCCGTGCAAGAGCCAACTTTTCCTTGAGATCCTTCTCGAACCGTGAGCCGACATTGACCATGGCCCGAGATCTCGGGAAGAAATGATGACCGATGAGAGTTCTGATGGACGATCTTAAGCAGACTTCAAGATCCGCATCTGCTCATCCTCGAGAGTGGCTCCATGATCTCTGAGAGTTTCCAACTCCACCTCTTGTAGAATTCTCCGACGCTTTCATCCGCTTTCGCTCGCTGGTGATTAAGTCCTCACGACTCATTTCCCACTCTAAGTTGGATCGGTACTGCCCAGAAGATGTTACCGATCTCGATCCCAAAGTGTGTGGCGATCCGCTGGCTTGACCCTTAGAAACCATCGTAACGCTGAACTCTTGAGCGTATGCTGGAAGTGGTCGGCCATTTGTTGGAGGGTTGCTCCTTTCGCTCTCATACCGAGAACGTAGGTGTCGACATGCGTTTGAGGACATTCGGTTCCGTCGAATCGGTCCATCTCCGGCATTCTGAACTTGGCAGGGAGAGGCGTGACCATTCCCTGATCTCGTGGATTTGAGCGTTTCCTCGCTTTGAGCCGCTCATGGTGGCTTTCTGTGTCTTTCATCCGTTCGACCATCCAGCTAAGGTTGGGTCCAGTGGTGGACTGTGAGGCTCGGCGCCGGGTGCTACCACGTGAGCGGTAGTGATTGGAGGTGGAAGGCTTGATATATGTGGATATATGGGGGCCTTTTCTCGAATCAGACGGGGTTTATCCCCTGTTTTGGGATTCGTGTATAGGCAATGAGATAAACCCAGGAGGGTATTGAAGGATATTGGCATCTCGTTGAGATGGTCCAATGGGTGCGCCGGTGGTATTGAGTGATGGGAGTAGCACCGGCCCGGCCAAATATGGCAGTTGCCCCGAGAGGTGGCAACGTGAAGCCTAGGTCTGGCCGCTTCCTTGGTTCGAAGGAATCCCGTAAGTTGGCGGGGGAGGAACCCGGTTGAAGGTTTGAGGAGCCGGTTTCGGGAATCGTCATCCTCGACTGTGACAAAAGTACCGTCTGACCGGGGATAGCCGCTATACCTCGCTCATTCGTAAGCCGTACCACGAAATTCTCGCCGATCTTCTTCGCCTCTTGTGAACCTCACAAGCCCTGATGGCTTCTTCCAAAGTCATATCCGTTACGGTGGCGGGGTCCTTCCCCGTCACGATTTCTCGGTGAGCTAGACATGTCGGAAATTCTCGGGCCGAGGGAACCGAGGGAACCGAAGAACTATCTCGACGCCGCCGTAATCGGTGATTCCGGCGAGGCGCCGACCCGGAAATCCGAACCACTTTCGCTCGCTGCAGGGAACAAAAGGCATGGTTTAGGCTTCGGAAAAGGGGGATTTGGCTCAAGGTTTCGGGCTAGTGCAATGTGCAGTTACCGATTAATGTTTACTTAAAGCGCGTTTTCTTAGAGTCCTAATTGGTTGGAAAAGAGCAAGTCTTCTTTTTCGCAACTAATCCTAGAGCTCTAATCAGTGGATCTCGTCACTACGCTTATAAGCCCCTCATTTCCATTTGTAGATCATCTTTCTCGGGACGGACTATCCCGAGCGAGGTCCTATAAGGCAAGCGAGTTCCACCGACAAAGGAAAAAGTGAACTTAAGGCTAGCTGATCACGCAAACTTCCAATGTATGTGACGCACGGGCCACAGTCGAAGTCAACGTCCTTAAGTTAAGGCGGGGATCGTGCCAAGATTTCCGCATGACCTCTCCTGACTCGCTTGCGGGAGGGACCTTAGCTTTTGGCGTTGACCAAGTTGTGGCTGGCACGGTGAATACGGTGAGGTTTGGTGACACGGTGTCACATTGAACCTTCGGGTATATTTTTCGGCAGAGCTCCGCGTCAAAGTCAAGGCTGAAAAGCTCAAGACTTCGGGTCGGGAACGACCTTCGGTCTCAACCTCTCGAGCTTGACTCGTGGCGAAACCCGGCGTAAAAACATACACTTAGGCTTTATGACACGAACTAAGCCAAAAACCAACCGGGGTCTTGGACAAAGTGTGACACAAAGAGTGCATGGCTTACACGGGCTAGGATGGGCTGTTTGGGACGACCCCGTGTGCCCTCGAAAGGTGTCTGGCAGACCAACCGAGGTGCAACTGATAAGGCCATCCCGGGTTATGGGTCGTAGTGTGCAGTGTACCGAGGCAGCAAGTGCACGTGGAGTGCGGTGTATCGAGGCAGCAAGTGCGAGTAGTGTGCGGTCACTAAAATTCTTTTTCTGAGTAAAACAGAGATTTTTCAGAATGTGTCTTAAAGAGTTTTATGCGCAGTTCAAAAGATAGCATGAAAATCAAACATGAATGGGGATGCACAAACATGGTATGATTTTGAGAAGATAACAATGTAATGCCTTTGAAAAAACCGTTCGAGGTTTAAAGTAACACACGCACACGATTTCGAGGAAGGGTAAACGAAAGTTTGACCCACGGAAGGCTTTGTAGAAAACATCGGCAGTTTTGAAAAAAGTATCCTTTTCCCCAGCGGAGTCGCCAACTGAAATTACCCGGATTTCGCGCGATGGCGAAAGGCGATTGTCTTTCGCGGAGGGTTGGTGTTTGAGACCTCGCTTCTTGGGAAGGAATGAGGAGTCGCCACGCGGTTTTTGTATTTTGAGCCCAAACGTTGAGAAACGACTTTAGTGAAAATGATGTCGTTTTTATTGGTAGCAAAAACTTAGGAAAAGGCTTTGAAAACAGGGGATCATTTTTATTGGTAGCAAAAATGAGTAAAAAGCTATTTGGTACCAGAGATTGTTAGGTTCGGAGGTCATGTTACATTTCGGGAAGAGTATTACGAGATCAACCCGAAACGTCTCGTATGACGAGTCTTTCTACCTTTCTCGAAATCGTGTGTGTGTGTGTGTGTGTTTTGAAATGGGGGCTTGAATGACAATCTTAATCTTGGTTTGAATGTCAAACGTTGATTAGGTGACCTGTTTGAAAAGGCGAGCGTTTGAATGACAAACGTCGGTTTTGAGACGGGAATGAGCGTTTGCGTGGCAAACGTCGATTTTGAGTTTGAAATGAGAGTTTGCGTGGCAAACGTCGATTTTGAGCTTTTTAAAAGAGAGTTCGAAGGACGAACTCCGGTTTTGAACCGGGCGTGTCATTGTTAACGATTTTTACGGGAAAAAATGTATTAAATGATTTTGAGTGTCAAAAGTCGGGTTTTAGTTTGAAGATGAGCGTTTGGATGCCAAACATCATTTCGCGCATTTTGAAAGAGAGTTCGAAGGTCGAACTCCGGTTTTGAACCGGGCATTACATTGTTAACGATTTTTACGGAAAAAAGCGTATTAAATGATATGCAATCAACGAATCGGGTTGCGACTCGGACTTTGAAAGGTAAATACTATCACGATCCAAACGGGTCGGACTTTGTAAATGACAGTATTTAAATTGCAGTATCAACGGAATCAAACGATCTGAAATTGTAAATGACGATCGACGAGCCAAACGACTCGAAATTGTAAATGACGATCAACGGATCAAACGGTCCGGAATTGTAAATAACAGAAAAGTAAATGACAATCGACGGATCGATCGATCCGGAATGATAAATGACAGAAATTTAAACGGAACGGGGTCGGAACGCCGTTTTAACCCGTAATTACTTCTCTTACGGGAAGAGAAGAGGATCGAGGGACTAAAACGTATCGGACCCCGTTAGACGGAGGCATCTACATTTCAATGACGTTGTTCAAAACGGTTGTAGTGACTGGCGCATAAACCGAGACGAAACGAGAGATTAGAGAGAGGGAGTTATACCTATGGCTAGGGTCGACTCCTTTGGCTCGGGGGTGTATACGGGATACGGAAAGTAGTTTGGAACGGTGTTTCGGAGTGGTGAGGGGCGTATTTGATCGAAATACGGAAGTTTCACGCGAATCAAGACGAAACGGGAGCTCGGGAAGGGGTGAAACTCAGTTGGGCCGTGGCTATGGTGAAAATGGAGAGTAATTTTTGTTGTTGTAAATGGCTTTGACAGCCCTTCTATTTATAGGTGAAATTTCAGCATGAGTCCGGCCGGACTTTGACTGAAATCCAGGGGGTTTTGTGAAACTTTGGGAATTTGAAAGACTTGCTGGCAATTTCTGAGAATCTGAAAAGGAGTTCGGCCGGACTTTGACTGTATACCAGGGGTATTTTTAGTCTTTTGGCCTTGATTTCTGATTGAAGGGTGACTAGAGGGAGGTGGCATGCTTGCCACGTGTCCCATGACTCACCATTTGTGTGGGAGTTCGTTCCCGGGTCCCAGTTTTGTCCGTTTTTAAAATAACAGTCCGGAAAATGTCCGAAACGCCCCCGGAAAGTGTCGGAAAGTGCGTTTTTCAGGGAAAGCCATACTTTTACATGCGATGATGTGTGTCAAGTACGCTTGGATGTTGGGATGCTCGAGGCAGTCCCGGGACATCTCGTTGGCTTGGCAACGGGGAGCTTAACGAGTTTCGGTTAACCTGGAGCGGGCCAGTTAACGGATTTCAGTTAACTTTCTGACGGATTTTGACGATCCGAATTTGGGTACTTACACTGGTACCTCGGGCATCACTTGTAACCGCTCCCTCAACCACAAAGTAAGCATAGCGGGACTTCCTCCCCACATATATCGGCTACCGGTCACCATCTGACCTATGCCAAGGAATGTTCGCCCAAGATCACGGGTACGATATCCCCTCCGCTCCGGCACTGCCTCACTAGGTCCATAACACTGTGGTGGCACACCCCCAAGGACGTGAATGTGAACAAAGTAGCAATCGCGCACAGAGCAAAAGCGTCCCACGCAGCAATGCTCCTATCAACATCGGCAAACCTATCAGGCAGCCCCGAAATGTCAACACGATCAGTATTCGGTATCAGCATCCCATATGCTTCTTCAGCCAAAACCCTTCAGGTCATCATGATCAGCAATAAACAATAATGCGCCCAAGAATGATAGTCAGGATGTGTTGAAGACTGATGATGGAAAGGAAGATCCTAAGGTTTCGGTGAATGATCCTAATGGTGAAAATTTAAAGGAAGGGGCTGGTCCATATATTGCTCGAAGAGGTGTGCCTCTTTCCAATGTTGTTAATAAAATTCTGCAGAAGGTCTCTAAAGATGTGGTGAAGGGAAACGATGGCTCTCAAATAATTAAGGAGAACAATGCAATATTTGAGGACCTGAAGGGTGATGGCTCGGCCAAATTAGTGGCTGATCATGATGACCTGAAGGGTGTTGGCTCCTACTGAGTTGGCAATGTAGTGGCTGTTCAAGAAAACATTACCGCTGGAAAAAATGATGTTGTCGCCGCCCAAACAATGCAAATGCGCATGTCCATATTTCCGAGGATTTTATGGGTGTGGGCTCTGATAAGGCTGCCCATATGGGTGTTGGTTCGGCTATGGTTGCTCTTGGTAATGTCAATGCTCCTCCGAACGATGAGGAGGCTATAATGCGCAACATTGCTAGATATCGGGAGTCTCATCCTCCCCAACCTTTCGTGGCAGTGGAACCAGTCTCTCCAGAGCGTTTTCGGCTTGAGGGCCCCATATTCTTTGTTATTCTTGATATGGCTGGCTATACTCCTTTTACTCCGTCTCACAAAAAGAATACAAATGCTGATGGTTTTACAATGGTCTCTTCTAGAAAATGGCGTGGAAGGTCGGCTTCTCCTCCTGATAATTTTGTTTGATGGGTTTTGGTTTTCCCCTTTCCCCTTTGATAGCTTAGGGTTTAGTTCCCCCCTTCCTCTTGTTTTGGGGCGGTCCATATGGACTTGCACCCCTCCCCTTAGCTTTCTTGATTTTATTGTTGGCTTTAAGCCCCACATTGTAGATTTCTTTCCTTTTCCGGTGGTTAGGTTTTATGTCCCCCACCGTGCTTTGTTCTTTTATTTTATTTATAAAATCTAGGGAGCTACGTCTCCTTTCGTTTAAAAAAAAAAAAAAGGCATGATCTCGTTATATGAGAAGCTGTACACGTGCCTCCTTTCGTCCCAGAAATGAGCCGCAGCTCTCAAAAGGTCCCAATCCGGTGCAAGCTCCTTCAAAGCCCAAACCGCCCTCATCCTATAACAACCCTCGAAAAACTCCTTATTTTGCCTCGTGTGGTGCCGTATCCACGTCTTGAACCTTTCCAAATATCGCTCTTGCATCTGAGATGACAATCTTGGAAACGTGGCCATGAAAAACAAAGGAAACTTCAAGTATTTGAGAGAGAAACAGAATTCAGCTTCAAAAACAAGCGTGAGACTTCTAAATCTGCAGAAACTTGACTGCAATTTAAACAAGTTAAAGTTGAAATAGGGGCCGTCCCATTGCTGTGTTGACCAATCAAACCGCAGACCTTCTTTGCCGCACCAATGTCCCTCGACATTTCCAAAGACAACCCTATTCATGCCTTGACCAAAACATGCCAACCCATGATCAATTCATTCATTGCAAATACCACATCCGC
Organism: Adenophora triphylla var. japonica; assembly: GCA_022495995.1. Classification (NCBI taxonomy): domain Eukaryota; kingdom Viridiplantae; phylum Streptophyta; class Magnoliopsida; order Asterales; family Campanulaceae; genus Adenophora; species Adenophora triphylla. The sequence continues at coordinate 16,051 of JAFEMH010003001.1, forward strand.
CCCGGGCTCATGCTACAATGCAATTAATAAATAACAGTGCATATAGTTATAAATTTTGTCAGCTCAAATTTTATTATTCAAAGCATCTCATGTTATTATTTATTTTTGATTAATATACTTGCTTATTTGCCAAGAATAAGTAAAAAGTAATCATAATAAAAACTCAAGTGTACAAAAGTTCGCCCCAAGGGCCTTTCAAGTACAAAACAATATCTCTTACTGGCAATGCACACAATTGTCTAACAGAATCAACGGGACTACTCAGAGTCCTGTTCGTCATCTAAGCACTCAGCATACTGCCCCACAGTAGTCGGATCCGTGGTAGACAAATAATCCGCGAACTCATTAAAGCCGGAGTACGAGAAGTGACGGCTCCGCGCCTGTACTCTCGAAGACTCCCCAGGCTCGTATCCCGAATACGAGGAGTGGCGAGCCCCAAATCCAGCAGTCTCACCAGAGAACTGGCCAAAGCCCTGCCCCGCATCTATACCACCAGCCGTGGAAGCAGATGAGTCTCTCGCAACAGGCGGCCGGGAAGGCATCGGCTCATGAACAGCCGCACTCCTCCAAGAACTGCACCACAGGAAATTAACAAGCCTCTTGGCGAATCAACTCATCCCATCCAAACTTCTGACGGCCTGATCATAAGTACGGCCAGAAACCTGCAAACCAGGAAAGCCATCAAAAGACAAACAGTACAACACATATGCAACATTTGCAGAGTGCTACTACAAGCACAGAAAAGCAACAAAATACTCACCGAAGCACTGGGTTCAACTATGTATTGAGGCCTCGCCTGCTCCGGTTTAGGAATCGTCAGCCGCCTGCGATAACCACAAACGCCCTCAAATGCTAAGCGAGTGCGGGGGAGCGGATAATCTCTGGGATACGCAGGGTCCTCACCCTCTCTGGCCATCACCTGTGGGCTCCTCAGCCTCGTCCTCCGAAAGATGTCGTGGTCAGTATCCTCAATGATGTTCTCGACATGAGGCACTCCCTGTCTGTACCGCTGCAACTCCTCCCCAGCTAAGGACATAGGGAACTGCATGTGAAGAGGCAGATCCCTCGGAAACAAGGGACCAGATCCCGGAGCGTACTTGCAAGACACCCTCTCGCCAAGATACATGACATCACAATGAAGCCTCACTAGCAGCTTCCGCTGACTCGTCACCTCCCTAGCAGTTTGCACAACAGCCTGATCAAACCGGCTCCACCAAGTCAAGTTGATCCGCGGTGAAAAGTATCGGTCCAGAGCCAAAGACACCTCCTCTTAGGTCACACGGTACTCTCCCTTGACTTCACCGGCTTCCTAGCTGCCTTCTGCCAAGACAGCATGGCAGGAAACAAAGGAGCATATGCCTCTCTGGTGGTCCACCGATGCGAGTGAAACACCACACCTGTAAAACGCCAGGAAATTTATATCAGCTACAAAGCAAATACATACAAGTACAAGCGAGACAAGGAAGAGAAAAATAAGGAGACTCACGTCTAGCACGAACTGAAAGCAACAGAACGAGTTATCCTCCCCTCGGGAACACCTGTCTAAGGTGAAGAAAAGCTCGGCCAGACCAGCTTCTCCCTAACCAAAACCCCTCACGACCTCCAGATCAATCAGGGAGCCAAGCAAAGCAAACTAACACGTCGTGTTAGCATTGGGAAAAAGGGTTGCTGACAAAGCAAACCACAAAAACCCCCGAGCCAAGCAATCAACTGTCATCCTCTTGGAGTTAGCCAGATACTCATCTATCCCCTTCCTCAAATGTGCCACCATCGGCCCGTACCGAATACTAAGGCCCCTGGCATCCGTGATGTCAAAACCAAGCAGTCTCGACAGCTGCTCCATGGTAAAACCGTCAAACCACTCTATGGGATTGCCTTGGAATGACAACCCGGTAATCGCAGCGAAGTCCGTAGGAGTCACTGATGCCTCCCCCATCTAAAGTGAAATGTGTGGGTCGTATCCCACCAATACTCACTCAAAGCGACATGGAGCACCTTAACCCTTAACCCTCTGTGTCGAAGCCACCACAACCACCGCGCTGTAAAGCCTCCCAGGCCAGAGTCTATCACGAACTGCCATGGACTCCTCTCTCCGTCACGAGCCACGTTTGGGAACATTTCCCATAGCTCGCGGACATCCTCAACATCTCCACTACTCTTGGTAGTGGACAAGTCAACCGATCCTCGCCCTTGCAGGTAAACACAACAAAGGTATGTTGCTACAGGATAATGTACACAAAATGCACATGCACAAGTCAAAATCACAAAAATATATCGACACAAAGATATAGTTCAATCATTTTCCTAAAATATTTCCGTCCCAGTCGGAGTATTAACGGTTCAAGTTTTAAAATCCCGTTTCATTAACGGCTCATTTCCCTAAAATATTTCCGTCCTAGTCGGAGTATTAACGGTTCAAGTTTCAAAATCCCGTTCATTAACGGTTCATTTCCCTAAATATTTTCGTCACAGTCGGAGTATTAACGGTTCAAGTTTCAAAATCCCGTTCATTAACTGTTCATTTCCCTAAAATATTTCCGTCCCAGTCGGAGTATTAACGGTTCAAGTTTCAAAATCCCGTTCATTAACGGTTCATTTCCCTAAAATATTTCCATCATAGTCGGAGTATTAACGGTTCAAGTTTCAAAATCCCGTTAACGGTTCAAGTTTCAAAATCCCGTTTCATTAACGGTTTACTTTCCTAAAATATTTCCGTCCCAGTCGGAGTATTAACGGTTCAAGTTTCAAAATCCCGTTTCATTAACGGTTTACTTTCCTAAAATATTTCCGTCCCAGTCGGAGTATTAACGGTTCAAGTTTCAAAATCCCGTTTCATTAACGGTTCATTTCCCTAAAATATTCCCGTCCTAGTCGGAGTATTAACGGTTCAAGTTTCAAAATCCCGTTCATTAACGGTTCATTTCCCTAAAATATTTCCGTCCCAGTCGAAATATTAATGGTTCGAAATCCCAAAAATGTACAAGTCATTTTGAAAAAACCCGTCAAACCCGAAACTTTCAAAACATTTCGAAAAACCCGTCAAAGTTGGAACTTTCTAACATTTCGAAAAAACCCGTCAAACCCGAAACTTTCAAAACATTTCGAAAAATCCATCAAACTCAAAACTTTCAAAACATTTCGAAAAACCTGTCAAAATCGAAACTTTCAGAACATTTCGAAAAACCCGTCAAAACCGGAACTTTCAAAATTGTGTCGAAAAACCCGTCAAACCCGGAACTTTCAAACACTTTCAAAATTACTCCGTCCCAAATTAAACTCACTTTAATTTTGGAAAACGCCCCTAGACATGGAATTTTGCTACCAAAATTTCTACGTTGTCTACCCATAAAGCCAATTGCACTAAGCTAAAGTCAATTTCGACAAAAAGGCAACACAAGGTCAAAAGCCCCAAAACGGCCACCAAGAACCCTAACTCAATTAAATTCAAAATTCCAAAATTTCAAGAATGCAAATTCTAAAATTCAAAGGAATTTAGAGGATGCTTACCTTCCTCGCTATCCCCTCCATGGATTTATGGCTATCCCGAGCTTTGTAAAACTTGGTCGAATTCATAGGAAGAGTCGTTGTTCGCACCTTCCTCTTAAGCCTCTTCCTCTCATTGTCGGTCCTTCTATGTTGACCCCTTCGCCCCAATCTTGCTTCCATAGCAATAATCTCTCAAAGATTTCAACAAAGATCGAAGAAAAATGATGAAATTTTCTCTCTTTCTCTCGACAGAAAACTCAAATTTTCTATCTTTCTCTCTTATGGCCGACGACTCCTTTTAATTTGTCCAAATTGAGAGAAAGGCCGTCAGGCCTATTTTACGTGATGGGCCATTTTGGCCCAAATGCCAATTCAGCCCCTCATATTTCCAAATTTGACACTTTTCCTCAAAAGTTAAAAATTTTCCAGTTAGACATTTCTAACGCCCCTCTCCAGAGGTTAAATTCCAGTTAGACATTTCTAACTCCCCTCTCCAGAGGTTAAATTCCAGTTAGACATTTCAAACGCCCCTCTCCTGAGGTTAAATTCTCAGTTAGACATTTCTAACGCCCCTCTCCAGAGGTTAAATTCCAGTTAGACATTTCTAACGCCCCTCTCCAGAGGTTAAATTTCAGTTAGACATTTCTAATGCCCCTCTCCAGAGGTTAAATTCAAGTTAGACATTTTCTAATGCCCCTCTCCCGAGGTTAAATTCCAGTTAGACATTTCTAATGCCCCTCTCCCGAGGTTAAATTCTAACCGTCAATCGTAAGCCCGACCATCCCATCTCAGCGGCAATCAATGTAAGCCCGCACAACAATCCCTCTTCGGCCATTATAGTAAGCCCGAGTATCTTTTTCCCCAGCAGGTAAACCATCTTCTCCCCGACAGTCATCGTAAGCCCGACCATCTCATTTCAGCGGCAATCAATGTAAGCCCGCACAATAATCTCTCTTCGGCCGCTGTCGTAAGCCCGAACATTTCCCCCCAGCAGGATCCTAAGACACTCCTTCTAAAGGAACGTCAATCATTCTCCTTAGTTCCTAACTAGCATTGTTAGAACTCGGGACGCTTTTCCCCAGCAATGTGTCATTCTCTCCCGAGATCACATTCCGTTCCTAACCTCGATGTTGGAACGTCAATCCTTTCGTGTTGTTAAAAATGCCAGTTTAACACAACCATTCCCATCATCTCCACCATATCCCCATCAAGATAAACCCTGGCTGTCATCATAAGTCCAGCACCCAAGGCACGAACGCCCTACAAAAATCAGTCCCAAGGCACGAACGCCTTCATCTCAGGTTAGAACGCCTCCGAACAGTTCCCCGTAGGTTCAGACGCCTCCGAACAGTCTCACTCAGGTTAGAATGCCTCCGAACAGTTTCTCGTAGGTTCAGACGCCTCCGAACAGTCCCAATCAGGTTAGAACGCCTCCGAACAGTTTCCCGTAGGTTCAAACGCCTCCGAATAGTCTCTCTCAGGTTAGAACGCCTCCAAACAGTCTCCCATAGGTTCAGACGCCTTCGAATAGTCTCCCTTAGGTTCAGATGCCTCCAAACAGTCTCACTCAGGGTTAGACACCTTCAAATCAGTCTCAACCAGGACGAACTCCTCCTAATCATTCCCCCACAGGTCGAGGCCCCTACGAAACGCCCTCGTACCCATGAACTACGATCGGCTTGATTCCCACTCGGGATACGTAGGAATCCTTTCGCTAAGGGTCCAACCATTTGGCCTCTCGGTCTCTCCAATAAAGCATCCCCCGATTTTGATCCTTATCTATTTCAACGACCCCACTTCCTTCGAAAGTGACGTCGCTGAGGGGCTACTATAAGTACCCAAATTCGGATCATTATAATCCGTTAAAAGTTAATCGAAATCCGTTAACTGGCCCTTTCCAAGTTAACCAGAATCCGTTAACTCCCCCTTTCATACTCAACGAGACTTTCCAAGACTGCCCCGTGTATCCAAATTTCAAAGTGTACTCAACACACGTTATCACACGTAAAAGTACCACTTTCCTCGAAATACGCAATTTTTGGGACTTTTCGGGGCTGTTTCGGACATTTTCTCGAACAGTTATTTAGAAAACTGTCAAAATCGGGATTAACGGGACAAAAAACCCTACCTTGGTGACTCACAGGGACACGTGGCACACATGCACAGCTCCCCAAATCAACATCAATCAAATTCAAGGGTGAAAAGACCAAAATACCCATGAAATTGAAAGATAGGCCGTCCGGCCTGTTCTTCATGAAAAACTAGAATCCTCATCAAGCCCCTGCAATTTCCAAAATACCCAAAAACATCCCAAATTGAAGGAAAGGCCATCCGGCCTGTTCTTCAATTTTACTCCCTATAAATACAGAGGCTGTCATTCAGTAGAAAGGGTGAAAAAATATAAACCTTGTCAAAATCCTCACGGTTCCAGCCTTCCAAACACCTCCCCGAGCCCCGAAAATTCCTCGATTTGCGTGAAAACCACGTTTTCCAACCAAACACGAGCCAAACACTTCCGAAACACCTTCCAAACACTAAATCGTATCCGTATATGTCATCTCGAGCCAAAGAGTCAATCCCTAGCCACATGTAATACTCTCTCTCTTTCTAAACCCCGTTTCATCTCGATTTACGCGTCATACGCTATTTTCGATCCGGTCGAAATTCTCAAAATGTAGATGGTAGGCTTAGTCGCACACCTACTAAATTAAACCGGGACTCCGCCACAAGAATGTAGCAGAAGTAAGTCCAGGGTCGAACCACTGAAGAACGGTATTGCTTACGAACTAGTCACACACAAGTGGGGGTTTGTTTGATTTTGAATTACTTCCTACGAACAGAAATTAAACTAATTAAGAATAAAAACAATAATTTCGAAACACTTCAGATTTGATTCCGTCCCCACCTAATTAGCCAATTATCATTGACACTTTTTTTCTTTGTCACCCTATTCACCTGATCACGAGATATATTTCAATCTCTGTTTCTTCTTTCGTATTAGTTACTAGCAAAGGGCACACTCACTAGAAACCCTAATTAATAAATTAATCTAACTGGCACAGTCTAGATCGCAGAATTAATTGATGAACGGTTTAAGAAACTAAGATCAAGAATGCTTTCTATGATTATTTCACACAGATAATCACCTAATTTTACCCACTTCACAATTTACCATGGCACATGCATAAACCTTAAAGATGCTACTCATGAATTCCTACACTGGCACAGTCATAGAGAATTCTAGCAAAGATTCATAAACAGAACAAGTGAATTGATCAGGTTCACAAACCCTAGTTACAAATCTAAAATCAACACAAGTAAAATTATGAATAGGGATAAACAATTAGAAAAGAAAATACCTCAATTTGATAATCAGGGATTCAAGAAATCAAATCCAAAGCAAGGGATTTAAGCTTCCATGGATGTTCTCAAGCTTTCTCTAGGGAAGAATAAAAACTAGATTAAAACCTACAAATAATATTTAAGGAGTTTATATACTCCTTCTTCCCGAAAACTAAAACCTCAACTAAAAAAAATACCAATAAAAGAAAAAGGGAAAAGAAAATTAAAAACCAATCAATTCACGTGGGTCAACTTCTCATTAATTTGCCTTGGTCTCCGCGCTGCATTTACTTCACAATTTTGCCTTCACGTGCACACAGTAAAGCAAATTGAATTTTTCCTAATTTCCTCCTTCCACTTTGGTCACTGAATTGTTTAGATCTGTAGTTTGGTCCCTGGAACTTCACCAATTTGCAAAACAGTCTTCCGCTTCAATATCTTGACTTTGACTCCTCGAGAGTATTACATCCGAATATGAAATAAAACACTCAAATACCCTCGAATTACAATTAAGCTCCAAAAATACATTTTAGTCGAAAATTACATAAAACTAATCTAAATCCATGAAAATAACAATTTAAGCTCATAGAAACCTAGAAAATAATGGTATAAAATCCGTCCCATCAAATTCTCCCACGCTTAGACCATTACTCGTCCCTGAGTAATATCCTATCCCCACTCTAAGCACCGGTCTAAACAGATAGCATGGGAGGAAAATGACCCCTAATCTCCTCTACTCCACCAATCAAGTCAGTAAAAAATAATAATACGGAATATAAATACTTTCGTCTCCTTATCACTCCTCAAAATCATATGAAAACACGGCCCTAGCTCGATACCAACTCCAACATGTAAATGGTCATCCGAACCAGGGCCCACACATAAAAGCCAAGGGAAACTAAATATGTCCTATGTTTTCCCCACGCTTGGCTCACACAGTATACACCCTCATAAAAAGAAATAATTGTCAAGGCAGTGATCCTTAAACAAAAATTTACCTCGTGAAAGCACCAACACCCCTTATAACTCCAAGAAAGAACGAGGGTTTCTATCCTAATGCCTCTAACCGAGCCTCCTACACCAAGTATGAAAATCCTAACCCGAGACTCCAAACCACCCTTATAACTCCAACTCCGGTGATGTAAAAGATAGAAAGTATTTCACTCACTCACCTTTTGCCTAGGTGCCATTTCCGATTTTCACCTAGCCTCTCGTTTTTTTTCAATTTTTTTTTTCATTTTTTTTTATTTTCCATTTTTTTTTTCAATTTTTTTTTTGGGAAAAAATATACACAAAATATGTAGGTAAACCCCACCCCCTCACTAAACAATTGCATTGTCCCTAATGCATAGTAAATATTATTACCTTGAAACGGAAGGAGGATCAAATGAAAAGAAAGACCACAACTTACTCTTCTCAGTAGCTTTGTTTGGCCAATCCTTGTTGCCTTGATGCGGCCGCCTTAGGCTTTTGTGAGGCCCACACCTCAAGGCCAGTAGGTAACCTCCAATTCCAATTTTTTTTTATTTTTTTTTTTTTTTTTTAGAAAATGAGGCGTGCACATGGGAAAGCTTGGTGCGGGTGCCTCGTTTACAGTTTGATGGCCTTGGCTTTGTTGCTAGTGGGGCGGCCGCTTGGTTAGAATTGAGGCAGGCGCCTCAAGGCCATTCTTTTGTCTCGAAAATACTTTTTTTTTTCAATAGTATTTTTTTTTAGTAGGCCTTTTTTTTGTCTTTTTTTTTTTTCAACGAAGGAATTAGCCATTGTTGCACCTCCGTCTCCGTCTCCACTGCTTTTTGCTTTTTAACTGCACAACACCACAACCCAAAATCCAAAAGAGCACCAATTCTATACATAAAAAAATAAAAAATAAAAACTATAAAAATACATAAAAACAAAGAAATTTTCGGGTTGCCTCCCGATAAGCGCTTTTGGTTAAGGTCGTTAGCCCGACCGAATTCCCACTTCAATGGGGATTCGAGGTGGCCACCTTGTTTTTGGTCTTAACTTTTCTTCCCTTGGCCCACCTCGCACCTTCACGAGTACAAATACCCACCATTTTCCACATATATATACCATTCTTGATTAAATCGGGGGAATCCCAAAAAAAAATTGTGGCCTTTTTCTTGGCCTTTATCTTTTTCTTCTTTTTGTTGGGTACCTCCCAAGAAATTCTTTTGGCCTTTTTCTTGACCTTTTTCTTCTTTTTCTTTTTCTTGGGGACCTCTCCCACAAACTCACTCGGTGCATTGGTCTTACCAGCATCAAGCATATCAGCAAGACCCATCACCGCCTCCTTCATCTCATCAGAAAGAACAAATTCTAACTCAGCAAAAGTAAGTCCAGGGTCGAACCACTGAAGAACGGTATTGCTTACGAACTAGTCACACACAAGTGGGGGGTTTGTTTGATTTTGAATTACTTCCTACGAACAGAAATTAAACTAATTAAGAATAAAAACAATAATTTCGAAACACTTCAGATTTGATTCCGTCCTCACCTAATTAGCCAATTATCATTGATACTTCTTTTCTTTGTCCATCACCCTCCATAGTCAAACAAGGTTAAGAAAAAGATGACATAAAAAAAACTTAACAAAAAGGAAACAATAAAAAGAAATAGATTAAGAAACAGAATAAGTCCGTAAACAATTATACCGTTCCCCGGCAACGGCGCCAAAATTTGGTAGGCTTAGTCGCATACCTACTAAATTAAACCGGGACTCGGCCACAAGAATGTAGCAGAAGTAAGTCCAGGGTCGAACCACTGAAGAACGGTATTGCTTACGAACTAGTCACACACAAGTGGGGGGTTTGTTTGATTTTGAATTACTTCCTACGAACAGAAATTAAACTAATTAAGAATAAAAACAATAATTTCGAAATACTTCAGATTTGATTCCGTCCCCACCTAATTAGCCAATTATCATTGATACTTCTTTTCTTTGTCACCCTATTCACCTGATCACGAGATATATTTCAATCTCTGTTTCTTCTTTCAGATTAGTTACTAGCAGTGGCACACTCACTAGAAACCCTAATTAATAAATTAATCTAACTGGCACAGTCTAGATCGCAGAATTAATTGATGAACGGTTTAAGAAACTAAGATCAAGAATGCTTTCTATGATTATTTCACACAGATAATCACCTAATTTTACCCACTTCACAATTTACCATGGCACATGCATAAACCTTAAAGATGCTACTCATGAATTCCTACACTGACACAGTCATAGAGAATTCTAGCAAAGATTCATAAACAGAACAAGTGAATTGATCAGGTTCACAAACCCTAGTTACAAATCTAAAATCAACACAAGTAAAATTATGAATAGGGATAAACAATTAGAAAAGAAAATACCTCAATTTGATAATCAGGGGTTCAAAAAATCAAATCCAAAGCAAGGGATTTAAGCTTCCATGGATGTTCTCAAGCTTTCTCTAGGGAAGAATAAAAACTAGATAAAAACCTAAAAATAATATTTAAGGAGTTTATATACTCCTTCTTCCCGAAAACTAAAACCTCAACTAAAAAAAAATACCAATAAAAGAAAAAGGGAAAAGAAAATTAAAAACCAATCAATTCACGTGGGTCAACTGCTCATTAATTTGCCTTGGTCTCCGCGCTGCATTTACTTCACAATTTTGCCTTCACGTGCACAGTAAAGCAAATTGAATTTTTCCTAATTTCCTCCTTCCACTTTGGTCACTGAATTGTTTAGATCTGCAGTTTGGTCCCTGAAACTTCACCAATTTGCAAAACAGTCTTCCGCTTCAATATCTTGACTTTGACTCCTCGAGAGTATTACATCCGAATATGAAATAAAACACTCAAATACCCTCGAATTACAATTAAGCTCCAAAAATACATTTTAGTCGAAAATTACATAAAACTAATCTAAATCCATGAAAATAACAATTTAAGCTCATAGAAACCTAGAAAATAATGGTATAAAATCCGTCCCATCAGTAGGCTTAACGCCGTCTACGGGACTAGATACGTTTTAGTCCCTAATCATCTTCTCTCCCTTAAGAGAAGTAATTTCGGGTTAAAACGGCGTTCAAGTCCCGTTTTTACTTTTCTGTCATTTACCGTCCGGATCATTCGATCCGTTGATTCGCATTTTTACCGTCCTGACCGTTTGGTTCGTGATTGTCATTTACAAGTCCAAATTATTTGATCCGTCGATATTGCTATTTACTTTACGCACCTTTACAAATCCGAGTCGTTTGGCTCGTCGATCGCACTTTTACCGTCCGGATCGTTCGATCTGTTGATACTGCTTTTCAATACTGTCATTTACAAGTCCAAGCCGTTTGGTTTGTTGATAGTATTTTACTTACAAATGTCCGAGTCACAAAATGACTCGTTGATCGCATCTCATTTATTACCTTTTTCATAAAATTGGTAACATCGTAATGCCCGGTTTAAAACCGAAAGTTCGTCATTCTAACTCCTTTTCAAAACCCCTCAAAATCGACGTTTGTCATTCAAACACTCATTTCAAACTCAAAATCGACGTTTGTCATTAAAACGCTCATTTTCAAACTCAAATCGACGTTTGTCATTCAAACACGCTCATTTTCAACTCAAAATCGACGTTTGTCATTCAAACGCTCTTTTACCAAAATCAACGTTTGTCATTCAAACTAAAGATTCCAGTTCGTCATTCGAACTCCTTTTCAAACTCAAAACCGACGTCTGTCATTCAAACGCTCATTTCAAACTCAAAACTGACGTTTGTCATTCAAACGCTCTTTTATCAAAATCAACGTTTGTCATTCAAACTTAACGATTCCAGTTCGTCATTCGAACTCCTTTTCAAACTCAAAACCGATGTTTGTCATTCAAACGCTCGTTTTTACCACAATCAACGTTTGTCATTCAAACCAAGATTAAAGCTTGTCATTCAAGCTCATTTTCAAAAGCAATACAAACACACACACACACACATGCACACTTTTCGAGAAAGGTAGAAAGACTCGTCATACGAGGCATTTCGGGTGATCTCAATATACTCTTCCTGAAATGTAACGTGCCCTCTGAACCTAACTATCTCTGGTCAAAAAAGCCTTTTTCCAAGTTTTGGCTACCAATCAAAACGACCCCCTTTTTAAAGCCTTTTTCCAAGTTTTGGCTACCAATCAAAACAACCCCCTTTTTAAAGTCTTTTCCTAAGTTTCGGCTACCAATCAAAATGACCTCTTTTTTCCAACAAGCCTTTTTCAATGTTTAGGCTCATAATACAAAACGGCGTGGCGACTCCTCCCTCTTTTTCAGCGAGGTCCCAAGTTGCGAAAGCAGCTCGCCGCGTTCCCCCGCGCGCGATCCGGGTAATTTCACCCACCTACTCCTTAGCTAAAACATGAAAAAACGTGCGCCCAGGCGAAGGTGTAAATAACCTTGACAACTTGAGAAAGTGTAAGACCGTTGAACCTTTTTAGAAGGAGTGTACCTTTTTTCCTTGAGGACAAGTATATAATAGGCTTAAATTTATCCCAATAAGTTGCGATTTAAAGATGTGTTATGTAGAGATTTACCAGTTTTTGATATGTTGAACAGCTTGACATATATTTTGTTTGGTTGACCTGGGTTCGTGTAAGTTGCTACTATCGTCTCATCTTGCAAAACATAAACTGGTTAGGGTGGGTGTTAGCCAAAGCTTGGCTAACACCCCTCCGATGCTTAAGTCAGTAAATGTTTGAAATATATAAATTATATTGAAAGAACAACATAAAGAAAAATGAATCATAATTGATCTCTGGAACGGAAACTGATAAGTTCATAACTTACATGAAGTACAACTTGAGGTGGACAGCATTCCAATTCCTCAGAATTCTCACGCCATCTAAGGTTGACAGGCTGTAGGCTCCTTTTCCAGCCTCTGCATCAATTACGTAAGGTCCTTCCCACTTGGCTGCAAATTTACCTGCATTTGGTCCCTTTGTGTTCTGAAAAACTTTTCTTAGGACCATGTCCCCAACTTGAAACCTCTAATATGAACATTTTTGTTGTACGATTTAGCTTTTTTTTTTTTTTTTTTTGGCAAAAGGAGACGGTACTCCCTAGATTTTATTAATTAAAAAGAAAATTACAAAACAAGGTGGGGGACATGACAACCTTAACCACCTGGAAAAGCAACGGGGGGAGTCCTTACACAAGCCGTAAGGTACTCTACAATAAGGGGAGGGGGAACAAACTAACAACCAAAAAAGAAAAAAAACAGAAGAGAACATTAAAAATAAAACTAACATCTAATATAAGGGATAGCAGACCTATCTAAAATATAAGCTCCTTTGCAGCGGTGAGGAAGATCATTAAAAGTGAAATACTCAGAATTAGATCTTGTAGCAGCAGCAATATTAGCCAAGCCATCATCCTCTGCTGGTAGGCAGCCATCTTGACTCTGGCCATATCTCTGAGCTCATCAAAACTCTGGAATCGTTCTACATTTGGGAGAGTTGATCAACTTTTGAATCATGCCAAAGATGAAGTTTGTGGTAAAGAGCTCTTTTATTTGAGCAAGATCCAAGTGATGAAAATAGGGTTGCTCTTCATCTTGCTCAAGCTAATCTTTCCTATCGTCTTAAGATTGAAGAGGAATTCTGGATGCAAAAAGCTAACTTAGCTTGGGTTAAAGATGGGGACAACAATACTCGGTTCTTTCATGCTTACGTGAAAAAGAGAAGACAGAAATTACACATTCATAAAATCCGAGATAGTGACGGGAATTGGATTGTTGATCATAATCGCACTCAAGAGGAGGCTATTAGATTCTATTCGGACCATCTTAATGGCAATCCTAATGAAAATGTGGATCCCTCAGATGAGTTGATGAATGTGATTCCTCGGTTGGTTTCTAATGAGGATAATAAGATGCTTATTGCTCCCCCTACACTTAAAGAGCTTCACGACATTGTCCTTAGTATGAGTGGGACTAGTGCTGCTGGTCCGGATGGATTTACGGGTGAGTTTTATCATAAATGTTGGGATATTATATGCATGGATCTTTTTAATGCTGTCCTTGAGTTCTTCTCAGGGTTTCTTCTTCCTCGGAGTTGGACCAGTACACTTATTGTTACTATTCCTAAGGTGGCAGCCCCTACTTCTTTCTCGCAGCTTCGGCCTATTAGTTTGTGTAATTTTTCTAATAAAATCATTACCAAACTTCTATGCTCTCGGCTACAAAATGTGCTTCCTCGTATTATCTGTTTTGCTTGCTCAAGAGCTTTTTCAGTCACTTAAGAGGAAGGTGTATAGGACTAATGTTGCGTTAAAGCTTGATATGGCTAAGGCATATGATAGACTTTCTTGGTTTGCTTTGATTTAAGGTGATGAGGAGATTTGGCTTTATGGAAGAATGGCTGGACATGATCTTTAGATGCGTGAATTATTGTTGGTTCTCGGTTCTTATTAATGGTACTGCGAATGGCTATTTTGTTTCTACTCGCGGTCTTCGTCAAGGGGATCCTATATCTCCTAGCCTTTTTATTATTGCTGCTGAAGTTTTAAGCCGGGGTCTTAATAATCTCCATCTTCTTCATCCTCATGTGGCGTTTCATACGGGCAATCTTAATGTTCCTATCATTTCTCATCTGTCCTATACTGATGATATTATTATCTTCTGTAACGGAAGTATTCCATCTCTTGAGCTTCATATGGAGTTTTTGGTGTCTTATCAACATTTCTCAGGGCAGCTCATTAGCATCTCTAAGTCTTGTTTTCTGACTGGGCGGGATGTGGCTGAGCATGATAATTCTATCTCTCTTATTACGGGGTTTTAGAAGAAGAATTTGCCTATTGTTTATTTGGGGTGTCCTCTTTATATTGGCAGGAAGGTGAAATCTTTATTTGATCCGATTATGCAAAAGCTTTGGGATAAGCTTGATTCGTGGTAAGGTAAATTACTCTCGGCTGGTGCTAAGCTTGTTTTGATCAAATCTTGTCTCCAAGCTATCCCCATTTACTATATTTCTTTACTTGATCCTCCGAAGGGTGTTGTTAATGCCATGAATCTTCTTATTGCTAATTCTTTTGGAGTAGCACTGACGGGGGAAAAAATGTCATTGGGTTTCTCGGAATGAATTTTTCTGGCCTATTGAAGAAGGGGGTTTAGGCCTTCGTAAATTTGAGGAGATGGCGGTTGCTTTCTCTATGAAGCTTTGGTGGAGATTTCGTACGTCTAATTCTCTTGGGGCTCAGTTTCTTGCTGCCAAATATTGTCGTGATACTCATCCTATGGATGCCATCTCTAGATTGGGTTGCTCTCACATTTGGAAGCGTATGGTTGCTGCTAAGGATTTGGTGTAGAGCCGTATTGCTTGGGGTGTGGGTTGTGGTGATATTTCTGTTCAAGAAAAGTGGCTTCCTCATGATATTCCTCTCCTTGATAATCGTCATGATCAGATGTTTTCGTCATTTGAGGATGGTGTTTTACGGGAAGACTATATTCGAGATACTTTTGGGCAGCAATGTTTGTTGGATCTTCAATCCTATGGTATTCGGCTTGAGGGAGATCGCGATCAGCCGTTTTGGTCTCCTTCTTCTTCGGGCAGATTATCTATCTCTTCGGCTTGGAGGGAATGTAGAGTGTCCCGTACTCGGAGTAGTATTTTTGCTTGGTGTTGGCACAAGTATATTCCTCTTAAGGTGTCGATCTTCCTGTGGAAATGTCCAAAGGCTGCTCTTCCTACTGATGACAACATATCTCGAAAAGGTATCTCTATTGTTTCTCGTTGTCATTGTTGTGATAACCCTTCTCTTGAATCTTTGCAGCACATTCTTCTTCATGGTGATATTGCTTTTAATGTGTGGTGTTTCATTGGGAATTTGATTGGTTTCCAAATCTCGGGCTCTACTATCATGCAAAGGATGATTGCTTGGCATGATTGTAAAATTCAAAGCTTAGTCGGTCTGTTTTATGGTTGGGAGACATTCTCCCGAGTTTTATCTATTGGGAGCTTTGGAAGCACAGAAATAAATGCCGGTTTGATGAGGTAACTCCTAGTTGGGAAAAGGTCCGTAATAATATTTAGTTCCAAATCTGTGATATTCTTCGGGCTCACAAGTTATCCTTTCCTGTTCTTCCTTCGGAGGTTAATATTGCTTTATTTTTTAATATTGTTATGGCGGCTCCGTCTATTACTCGTGTCAAGCTTGTGTCTTGGATTCCTCCTGCTGTGGGGCAAGTGAAAATTAATACGGATGGAGCTTCTCGTGGAAATCCGGGCATTGCTTCAGGTGGTGGTATTTTGTGTAAGCATGATGGGTCTTTTATTTTTGCTTTTTGTCATTTTTATGGTAATGCTACTAACATGGTTGCTGAAGCTAGGGCTGCTCTTGATGGGATTACTCAAGCTAGGTTGATGGGTTATAATTCTCTTTGGCTCGAGGTTGATTCTGAAGTATTGTCCCTTATCTTACTTCGCAAATACAATATTCCTTAGGAGATTTGGTACTTCGTTCAAGCCATTTTCAGATTCATGGAGGAGGTGTCTATACAGGTAACTCATGTTTACAGGGAAGGTAATAAAGTGGCAGATTGTCTTGCAAATATCTCGGCTTCTGAGCAAGCGGAATTTGAGTTTCGTTCTTTGGAATCTTGTCCCTAGCCGTGCCAGAGTCTTCTCTACTTTGATCGGATTTCGTACCCTAATATTAGGCAGTAGTTTTTTTTATTATTTATTGATGTATTTTCTTTTGCTTTTAGATCCCCCCCTTTTTTGTTGAGGATCTTACAGGTTGTGTAAGAACTCCCCCTAGGTTTTTTCTGGTGGTTAAGGTTTTCATGTCCCCCACCATGGTTATCTTCTGGGGTTGCTAAACTATATCTGGCTGTGGGGACTGAGAATTCCACAGGGAGAACAGCTTCAGTATCGAACACCAAGGAATATGGCGTTTGCCCGGTTTCTCCTTTTGGGGTGGTTCTGTCAGCCCAAAGTACTAGGGGTAGCTCTTCAGCCCATCTTACTTTCTTTTGATCAAGTCTTTTCTTCAAGTTGTGAACTATCAATTTGTTGTTGGATTCGGCTTGCCCATTCGCTTGAGGATGTACTGGCGTAGACATTATCAGTTTGATCCCCCATCTTATGCAGAAGTCTTGCGTCTTTTTACTAATAAACTGGGAGCCATTATCACATATGATTTCGGATGGGGCTCCAAACCTACTGATGATGTTTCTCTTTATAAACGATATTACTTCTCTATCCCTGATTTGCACGTAGGCTTCGGCTTCGATCCATTTCGAGAAGTAATCTGTCATGGCTAACATGAACACTTTGCCCCCGGGTGCCTTGGGCAGTTTGCCCACTATATCCATCCCCCATTGCATGAAGGGCCAAGGTGACAAGATGGGATGTAGTGGTTCAGTAGGTTGATGCAGGATATTGTTGTGTCTCTGACATACGTCACACTTCTGGACGTACTTGACTGCATCTTGCCGCATGGTCGGCCAATAGTATCCTGTCCTTAGTGCTTTTGTAGATAGTGATTTGCTCTCAGCATGGTTGCCACATGGTCAGCTTATTTATCAAAATGAATTGAGATACCTTTATCTTTAAAGGATCGTGGACTTTTAACACCAACTGGGATTGTGCCATCTTGCAAGTGCTGAATTATGGGTAGAGTCCAGGATGTGGAGTTGTTGATAGGCATGATCACGGCACCGGGATGTTCATTGAATTGGCACGCTTCAAGCTGGTCTATGGCGGGATGCATGATGTGGATGATTGGGATTTTATTGTTCAACATGCTTCTACAACTTGAACCCAAGTTGGCCAGGGCATCTGCTTCAGTATTTTCTTCTCTTGGGATCTGTTCAAAGGTGAAGTCCTCAAATTGCCCAGCTAACAACTTAACATATTGGAGGTAACTTGTCACTTTAACCTGCTTAGCTGTATAAGATCCATTGAAGTGGTTAACTAGTAACAGGGAATCAGTAAATACGTTAATATGTTTAACATTTAAATTTAAAGCAGTAGTTAATCCCATAATGAGAGCCTCATACTCAGCCTCATTGTTTGTTGCCCTGACCTCACAAGCTACAGCTTGAGGAATGAGGTCTCCTTGAGGGGATTTTAGGACGATTCCTAAACCTGTGCCCCTAGCGTTTGAAGCCCCGTCTGTGTACAATGTCCAATATCTAGGAGTGCCAAGGCCTTCAAGTTTGGACCTCGAGTTCAACCTCGGGCTGCAAGCTGGGACTGAAATCTGCTACAAAGTCTGCCAAAGCTTGTGACTTGATGGCAGTCCTTGCTTCATATTGTATGTCATAAGTACTAAGTTGTACTGACCATTTAGCCATCTTACCTGACATCTCAGGTTTTCTCATCACGCTTCTGATAGGATAGTTAGTCTTGACAATAATAATATGGGTTTTGAAATAATGGCGTAATTTTATAGAAGCAATGATTAGAGCAAGTATTAATTTTTCAAGATGAGAATACCTGGTTTCAACGTCAAGTAGAGACTTACTTACGTAATAAACGGGACGCTGCGTACCATCTTGCTCTCTGGCCAAGACTGCGCTAACCGAGGTTTCAGAAACCGCGAGGTAGAGGAGCAACGGCTCTCCTGACTCAGGCTTGGACAATAACGGCGGGGTTATGAGGTACTCTTTAAGTTGAATGAAGGCTGCTTCATGTTCACTGGTCCATTGGAACATCTTGTTTTTTCGAAGTACCTCGTAGAACAACCTGCATTTGTCAGAAGATTTGGAGATGAACCGGTTAAGGGCTGCTACCCTGCCTGTAAGCCGCTGCACGTCTTTAACAGTTTTGGGTGACTCCAAGTTGATAATAGCCTTGATCTACTCAGGACTTGCTTCAATGCCCCTCTTAGTCACCATATAACCGAGGAATTTGCCAGTCTTGACTCCAAAGTGACACTTTGATGGGTTGAGCTTCATGTTGAAAGCTTCTAAGATGTCAAATGCTTCTCTGAGATGTTCAACATGATCTTCCATACGCTTCGATTTTACTACCTTGTCGTCGATGTAGACTTCCATGGTTTTTCCAAGTTGATCCTTGAACATCTTGTTCACCAGCCTCTGGTAAGTTGCACCTGCATTTTTTAGTCCGAATGGCATAGCAATATAACAATATATACCTTCGGGGGTGATGAAGGCAGTGTCCTCCTAGTCTAATGGTTCCATCTGGATTTGTTGATAACCTAAGGAGGCGTCCATGAAAGTTAGGATGTCGTGGCCAGCCGTTGCATCTATCAGCGAATCAATATGAGGCAAATGAAAGGGATCCTTTGGACATGCCCTGTTGAGGTTCGTGAAATCCACACACACACTCCATTTCTCGTTCTTCTTTTCAATGACCACCACGTTGGCCAGCCACCTTGGGTAATCAACCTCCCTAATCATCTTGGCTTTCAACAATCGTGCAACCTCTTCTTTTATAATTTGGTTGCGCTCATGTGCGAACTTCCTTCTCTTCTGATGAACAGGTTTGACGCTAGGATCAACATTCAACTTGTGGTGATGATATCCTTGCTAATCCCTGTCATGTCTTCGTGCTTCCAAGCAAAACAACTGGCTCTGGTCTTCAAGAACTCTACTATACTATCCTCAACATCATAAGGGATATCAGCTCCCAATAACACCTTGACATCGGGTCTGGAGGGGTCAAGCTAAATTTCTTTAATGTCGCTTTCAGCCACCTCCAAGGCATCCCGTGCCTTTTTCTTTAATTGCTATGTCTGCCTGGGGATGCTCGTTGCTTTCATGGATACCTTGTAACATTCTTTTGTTGTCTGCTGATCTACCTTCACCTTGAAAACCCCCCAACGTGTGTGGGCAACTTGATACATTGGTGGTAAGTTGATGAAATTGCCTTCATGTTGTGAATCCAGGGTCTTCCTAAAATGATTTGCTTATAAGATGATTTGCATTCGATAACGCAGAATTTCTCCATGGAGTTCACTCCTTCCACATAAACGGGCAACTTGATTTCCCCGTATATATGCTTGGTCTCCCCACCCAACTAGAACGGGCGAACTTCGAGTAACATGCTCAAGCGGGATGTCCATACTTGCCAAACTGTCAGTGGTCACTATATTGACAGAGCTCCCATTGTCAATCAGATGCGCTTCACCAAGCAATTAGCTACTTGAAGAGTTACAACGAGTGCATCATGGTGTGGATCCAAGATGTCACCTTTGTCGTCTTCATCAAACGTGATTTCTTGGACACTATCCTTCACTGAAGGTCTTGCTGGTAAGTTCAACCTGTCTTCCTTTAACTCTGAAGCATGGCGCTTGGCGGCCGAGTAAGAGGTACTGCATATATCTGATCCTCCACTGATCATGTTGACCACCTTGGTTGGAACTGGAGGAGCTGGTGGATTCTCAGCCGGTTGCTCCTGGTTGTCATTTCGTCCACGCCGCTTGCTGAGTAACTCTTTGAGAAACCCCTTAGATAAGAGATGACTGATTTTCTTTCTTAGGGCAATGCATTTCTCGGTGGTATGCCCAAAATCTTCGTGATAGGCACACTATTTGGACTTGTCCTTCCAACCAGAGGGCTTGTCAGACCTCTTAGGCCACCTTTCCTTCTCACCCAGGTTGTCCATGGCGTGTATGACTCCTGCAATATCAACAGAGAAATAGTAGTCATCTACTTTTGGATAGTGTAATTCATCTTCGTCACCATTATCACTAACAGTATTAACGCTAGAGTGGTCAAGTTTAGAGTAGGGTTTGCCCCTATTAGATTTGGAATGGGATGTTTCCATCTTGCCACCCGAATGTTCAGGAGTGACAGTCCTCTTGGCTGCTTTCTCTTGCATCAACTTGTCTTCTTCCAACCTAATGAATTTTATAGCTCTCGTCCTGACTTCTTCGAGTCTTCTACAGGGAGTCATTACTAGTTCCTCATAATAAGGGGAATCTTTCTTAAGCCCCATTCTGAAGGCTTCTGTTGCAGTAGACATATCCATGTTGGGGATATCAACATCTTCTTTATTGAACCTGCTCAAATAGTCCTTTAAGGATTCATCAGGTTGTTGGACTATCCTGTACAGATCACTAGTTAGCTTTTCGAAGACCCTGTTGCAAGAAAATTGATTAGTAAACATATGAGCATAAGATCCAATAGAGCCTAGGGGCTGGTTGATGAGCCAACGCAGGGCTGCCCCGGTCAAGGTGGAACCAAAGCCCATATAAAGGCAGGCTTCTTTGAATTGCAAGGAGATATGAATCATGTCCATCTTCTCCTGATACAAGGTGATGTGCTCCAGAGGATCGGTTGTCCCATCATATTGCTTCATATGGGGAACGGTGAACTTCTTTGGTATCACCATGTTGGCAATGGCTGGGCTAAAATGTGACTCATTATAACATGTTGGAGAAGCTTGGTGGTACGGTAGGGTGATCCCAGGCACGTTCATCACCATCTCCCTCAGTTCCTGTGACTGGCTGTTCACTGTATTTCCTGCATCAGGGTTAGCAGCAGCATAAAAGTATTAAAATCAATTTGAGGGTTAACACTCCCTGTTGGTCCATGAATGGGCATTACAAAAGTCGCTACGATGGACTGGCCAGCTTCAGGATTAGTGACCACACTATCAGTGGTTGCACTAATCATTGGTATGAATCCCACATTATCGGTTAACATCCTCGTATCCCTATCAAAGTCGAGCCTCCTTGGTTGGATTGGGGAGAACATGCTGGGATTTATACCCTGAAACGCTCCAGGCGGTACATTCTGGTGTGCTCTCGAGGACCCTCCTTGACCTTGGATCATGCTGGTAGTGGAACCAACATTTTGGCCTGAGGTTGCCATTTCGGTGGTGGCTCCCACTGAAGTCACAGCAGATGACATTCCGATAGACATCTTGAGTATTTTCAATTAATCAAAAGACCAATGGGCCCCTCGGTGGGTGCCAAATTGTTTTGGTCAAATTCAAGCAATTCAACATCAAAGAGAAATATGGGGCACAATGGAATATGAGAATGTAATTTCAAGATGTGATGATAAGAGATTTAACGAGGAAAGCCCTTGAACAACTTGTTCGCTCGCCAGCACAAAACCTCGGAACAATGGAATATTATTAGTTTTGTGATGGTAGAGAGAAAATGTAAGTACAAAGCGTGTTGCTAACTGAGTATGTGAGTGTGTGTTTACATGTGTTTTCTTGTTTAAATATATATGAAAGTAACGGTAGCAGCAAGATAAATGTAATCCCTTCTTTTGTGCCATGAATCTCGCAGGTGGTTGATGACCAAGATATCCGTTGTGATTTAACAAGTGAACGTTTGTAGATGACCTTCTTTGACTTGGTCTATAACGTTGGCGAAGTCTTGGAAACAGTCCCTATAATGTCGCCTTTCAATAATTACGGCCAGTGTGTAGAGTCCATTAAGTTGTGTCGCCAAGTTGTTATCACAAGATGAGATGTCAAGATGTAACATGTTGTTGTAGGTTTTTTACCCCGAACAAAGGTCATTGTTTTGAGCAACCAAGTCATCGTTCCTAAGTTGAAGTGCAGATACCTTAGTTTCCAGAATGAGGTTTTTATCAGTAAGAGGAGACATACTTCTTACTTGGTCTTTAAGAATTGAAATTTCAGACCTCAGTACAATTTTCTCCGTCTTAAGCTGTTTAAGTTCATCATTTGCTAAAGACAAAGCTTTCTTAACATTTTGAAATTTAAGGATCATCACTTCAGCTTCTTTGAACATCCTTTCATGTTCCATGGGAGAAACCTCTTCCACCACCTTTTTCAAAGTTTTCTTAGTTGGAATAGTTTTTGAAGGTGTTTCATTTTTAGGGGGAAAAATGGGACGAGAGTAAGAACTATTTCTAATTTTAATACTAGGGGTGAGTTTCACGTCATCATCCACACTAGGAATAACCTCTTCCATATCAAGCGACTCGTCTGACTCAGAATCTGAATCATCAGAAGCGTCTGCATTAAGGCAGAGATTAACCTCTTCGATTTCATCCTCACTTCCTTCATCAGAATCTGTCTCAATCCAAGTTACTAACTCTTTTGAGTTCTCTTCCTCAACAACCATTCCCTTGCGACGAGAAAATTTCGCAGGAGATGTTTTCTTTTTCATGTATTCAAATCTAGGTTGTGGACACTCAGATGCAAAGTGACCCGATTTTCTACAATTGTAGCAAACTAGATCACTCCTCTTCTTTGTATCAGCAGCCTTGGAAAAAGTTGCTGTAGGTTTGCCTTTTGAAAATGATTTAGAAAATGGTTTTGAAGATTTTCGAAATTTTTGAAATATTTTTACAAACATGGCAAAATCATCATCATCCATTTCGATGAGTGATGAGGTTGAGATGGAAGGATCTGAGGTTTGATTTGAAGTAGATGGTTTCTCAACATGTTCCACTACTGACATAGAGAGTGATTTTCCTTTTCCTTCAACTTCTTCAATATGATCTAATTTAAGGTCATGGACTTTAAGATTTGCATACAAGTTACTTAACGTCCAAGTATTTAAATCTTTAGAGTCCTCAAGAAATGTGGCATTATTAACCCATCTCGAACCCAAAGCAGCTAGGAAATTCATATTGACTTCTTTATCAGTTAAAACTTTGCCAAGATATCTACAAGCATTAACTACCTCAACGTAGCGATCATTTAGTTTGGCGCAAGGTTTCGTTTGATTTTCTGTTGAAGTTGTTGTAGGATCTTTCAACAACGTATCTCTTGTTTTCCTTGCAAAGATCATCTCCTTCAAGGTAGCTCTCAATGGCATCCCACATCTGCTTTGCAGTTTTGCTGTACATGACTTTTTGAAGAGTTGAAGCGGGCAAGGTTCCGAAAATGATGAATCTTGCTTTGCTGTCCAAAGCAACTAAGCATTTTTCCTCATCAGTCCACTCAGCTTTCAGCTTATTGACCTCTGGAGTTTCAGCACTGGTGGTTGGATTGGTGTTGGCCTTCATAGGAACAAAGGGGCTATTTGTCACGCCCTCCACCAGCATTTCATCAATGGTTTCCAATGGATTAACATTCGTACCTTCCAGATGTCAAAGTAGTCTTCATCCAGAATAGGAATGTGTGAGTAGTTAACCGTTGTTATGGTTTTTGAGTTTGCTATAACGAACCGGCACACGAGCTTTTAAGCTTGAAAAACATAAGTTTTATAAATGTGTATATCTCTGATACCACTTGTTGGTCCCAAAGGTGGCAACAAGGGTGAAAAACAGCTAGAGGGGGGGGGGGTGAATAGCTGTTATAAATTTTTCGCCCTCTTTTTGAAAACTAAAGTTCCTGGTTACAAAACCGCTTGCAGTGTATCAAAACAGCAAGTAGGATTGCAAAATGCACATCAGAATTTCTTATGTATTAGAGTGCGGTTTAGAGGTGCGGTTTTGTGTGCGGTTTTCGCAAACAGTAAAATGAGGTTTTGACAATGATTAACTAGAAACACAATTCACAACAATGGATAACCTATATTAAGATCAAACAGATAAGGACAAAATAATCATTGATGAATAGTAAGTAAAAATGCAGAAATATAAGAACACAATATTTGGAGTGGTTCAATCGTAAATGATTTACATCCACTACCAAGATGGTTAGTCTTGGATTTTCTAATGCTAGATTTTATATTAGAGTATGAGAGAGATTACAATGTACAAGAATCAAACTCAGATCTAAAATCTATTCTATGAAGATTAAATTCTAGACTATAACCAGTGTATCTCAAATGAATTAATCTATGTGATTAATCAAGTAAGGTGTGTGTGTGGAAAACAAGAATCAAGACTCTTTGAATCTGTATGATATAGAGCTCAAGAAATCTTGGTGATACAAGGCTTGATTTCTGGGCTGGAGATATTTTCTTGAAGGAAGAAGATAAAGATTCAAAGGGTTGAATATTTTTGGGAATAGCTTCAATCTTCTATGAACTCACTGTAAAATCAATTTCTCAAGTTATCTTCAAATGTTGAAGAATGGGGGTGGGTATTTATACCCAAGCACAAGAAAGTAGCCTTTATGATACAGTTGTACTGTACTGGTGCGGCCTGATTGGTCCACGTGTCCACTTTTGTCCCTTTGTTCAGAAGATGCAGATAAAGCTGATCAAACCTCAGATGTATTTAAGGAATGAAGGACATCTGTCACCTTTTTTTAGAATCCTTACATATCCTATCTGACATTTAGTCACGTGACAAGATTTTGTGGTTGACTAATAATATTGCGGACGTGGATTCCAACAGTCATAAGTGGTCCAACTTCAAGTCTTCAATCATTGGACGCGGTTTGGTGAGGATGCGGTTTAAACAGTGTGTTTCACCAATCGAAGTTTCACTGTTGTCTTCAAAGGCGGTTTCAAGGTAAGAATTCCACATAGCGGTTTGCTGGTGCGGTTTCATACGTGCGGTCTGAAACCTTTTGAATTGAAACCTCACGTCCAATGAGTCTTGTGCCAGTCTTCAAGTCTAAATAAACCTATTCTATAAAATAGACTTATTTATACTAAAAAATTGAAGTCTAAGCTTCATTACATATGGGCCTAAAGTCCAGAAAATAGATATCAATCAAATTAAAGCTAAAGTTAGAAGGGTTAAAGCATGCATACCCAACACTATAAGCTTCCCATGGGTAAGGGTGGAGACAATCTCATCCTCAGACACCTCACATTCTTCATCACAGACCTCTTCTAGCCCTAAAATGTATTAATGACAGAGGGGGAAAAGGAAATGAACGTTCCTCTGACATACACAATGCAGAACATCCGAGAAGCAGGGTTGTTTAGGCCTTTGGTCAGGTTGGCATAGAATTCATGCACAACCTTTGAAAAGAAGGTCTTGGGGTGATCAAGTGTCAACAACATACTCATATCCTCAAAAAAATTCACCAAACCTAGCTTTGAAAAACTCTCTCTATCTCTCTTCAGCTCTCTAATCAAAACCTTGTTCACTATTTGGTCATGCCAATCAGAAGCATCTAGAGATAAAAATGAAGAGGAGACAAGAGTTAAGCAGTAGAAGCATAGATAGATATAGGGGTACCTTTTTTGGGAGTCATCCTTGTAGATGTGCGCTTGGATGTGGGCACATCTGAAGGCACATCCTTTGGGGGAAAGGGCTCCCTTTCAGTTTCAACACCTGTTTCTTCTGCTTGTTGTTCCACAGCTTGGTCTTCCTTTTCTTGTTCAAGCTCCTCAGGTCCTAGCTTGAAATTTTCATCACTAGCTGTATCATCACTCTCTGAGCTTGATTCATCTTCTTCCACAGCCTGAACTGGCTCAGATTCAGGAACCTTCTTTTTCCCTTTCAGTTCCATCAGCAGGTTGGCTAAGGGCTCTTCATCCTTCTCAGCTTGAGTGGGCAACACCTTCTGTGCCCTTGGCCTTCTCACCAATTTGGACTGGGGTTCCTCCTCCTCCTCCTCCACACACACTAAATTGTTTTTCTCTCAATATTTTGATCGGAACCCTAATTAGGGTTGGCCTTTATGGCTACTTTCAGCGGCCTCATGGCTGGATTAAACGTCGTTCCTCCCTCCAATCCAACTTCGCTTGCGGCTGGTTCCTTTGTGGCTGCTATCAATGAACAAGGGTCAACTTCTGGACATGGTAATGTGTTTTCTTTTCCTAATACTAATGGTAATGGTTCTTGCAGCAATGGTATTGCAGTGCCTCCTCTTCCTAAACCTAATATGATTCAGCAGCCGCCTCTTTCTCCTTCCAAAGCCAAATCCTTTTCCTCCTTGTTTAAGGATTCCCCTCTTGTTAATCCGGCGCCTTCCATGAATCTTATACCAATGTCGCTTCACAAAGGAGAACCGGCTCTAAAGTTTTCCAAGGAGATGATTCATACGTTGGCTCAACCATTTAAATTCACTCTTGTTGGTAAGTTCTCTCATGGTAGGCCGAATATGGAAATTACTAGACAATATTTTTTAAAGTTTGGATTGAAAGCAGATTTTTCCTTGGGTCATGTTGATTCCAAGCATATTCTTATTTGTTTGATGCATGAGGGGGACTTTAATCGGTTGTGGGCTAAAGAACAATGGTACTTAGGCATATTTCCCATGTGTGTTTTTCGTTGGTTTCCTTCTTGGCATCCGGAGAAGGAATCTTCATTGGTTTCGGTGTGGGTTGGTCTTCCGGGGTTGCCAATTCATATGTTCAACAAAGTTTGTTTGTATTCCATTGATAAGCCAACGGCTGATCTATCTCGGCCTAGCTAAGGTTCTTGTTCAAGTTGACTTGCTTAAGAAGCTGCCTTCTAGGGTTTTTATTGATTGTGGTGATGATTTTTCAAGCTTTTTTCAAAAACTGGAATTTGATAATCTTCCCCAATATTGTAAACATTGCTACAAGTTGGGTCATGATGTTTCTAAGTGTTTTTATCTTCATCCCAAGGATAAAGTGTTGAATGATAGGGCTGAAGCAAATACCAAGGTTAATGGGACAAAGAATTCGGATTCTAAGGATGAGGAGAAGAGCAAAGTTGTTTTGGGGAAAACCACTAGTAATGTTGGCAATGAGGGTAATAGAAATATAAATAAGGATTCGGGGCTGCCCAAAAAAACACAGATATACGTTACAAAACACAAGGCTAATGAAGGTGTCAATGGCATAACTACTTCTCAACAACAAGAAAGTGGTGGTATTCCAAAAGAAAATGTCTTGGGCACTAAAGGCAAAAATCACGTGCATGATGTGCAAGGTACGTCTAATATGGTTTCAAAACCCAACTTGCAAGGTACGCATCTTACTCATAATTATTCAAAGAATGTTGTTGGTACTTCCTCTATGGTTCATAAACCCCCATCCCCTCTTGGTTCGAAATTTTTTGTTTCTAACCTTGTTACTAATGGTTTTAGTTTTCTTCCAAAGCGAGGTGCCCCTTTTGTCTCTCCTAATTCTTTAAAAACAGCTAATGATATGGAAAGGGATACTTCTATGGCCAATCCCGGTGGTAATCATTCTATTGTTGATGATGGGGCTATTGATCTTGAAGAAGAGCATGAGCATTCTGAAAATGGTATTAATGAGGTTGTTAAACCTAATCCTAATTTCATCCCATCTATGAACAATGTGGATGGTTATATTAATTTGGAAGATGGAAAGTGTGAATCTGATTCTGAATTGGAGGTGGTAGATACTACTATCCGTAAATGGCCTGGTGATGTGGTGATTGATAATCTTCAATTATATCCTCGTGGTCCTAGAGTTACTTCAGAGTTTGATATCTAAGAGGTTTTTAATGAAGGTAGGGATGCTTTATTTGATGGGAATGTCCCGGATTTTGGGAAATCCAATGCTTCTTTGGCTTAAAAGCCCTCTCTTAGTCTTTTATATCAAAATAGTTTTAATGGTTGGGGTTCTAAGTTGGAATATCCGAGGTATTGGTAATGCCGCCTCGGTTCGTAGGGTTAAGAGGTTATTAAGGTTAAATGATGTCTTTATTTGCGGTATTTATGAGCCTAAGGTGGATCCCTTGTTGCTTCCATCTTATGTTTGAAAAATTCGTTGTCTTGGAGGAGTTGCCAATGATAAGGGGAATATTTGGGTTGTTTGGAAGCATGGTATCACTTGTGATGTGCTTTTTCATGATGACCAAGTTATAATTGTTTGGGCTTCTCATTCTCTTTGGCCTAATCCCGTCTTAATGTCCTTTGTCCATGCTAGCTGTAACAGGTATACTAGAAGGGTTTCATGGGATTATTTAATTGATGTGAGTAACACGGATGATGCTGGTTAATAGTGGGGGATTTTAATTCTGTTATTGATCAATCTGAGAAGCTTGGGGGCAAGCCAGTGGTGGATTCAAGGGTTTCTGAGTTTGTGGATATGATTCAACTTTCTAATCTTATTGATGGTGGGTATAGAGGCCATATCTTCACATGGTGGAAAAAGAGATCGAAGCATGAAACTATTCTTCAAAGGCTGGATCGTGCTCTCTATAATGATAAATGGCTGCGTTGTTTTTCTCAAACTACTATTGATCATCTTAATAGGACCTGTTCTGATCATGCTCCTTTGGCTATTAATATTCGGTTGGTAGATGAAGTCTGTAAGGGTGTGTTCAGATTTCTGATGGATAAAATTCCACTGCGTAATAAAAATACCTTGCAAGTGTACAAGTTACCGAAGTAGCAATATACAAAAGTAAGGGTCGAACCACAGAGACTTGAGTGAATTAACAAGTTGATTTAATTAGTGTAAACGAAACAAAAGGAAATTTTTTTTTTTTTTTGATTTGATTGAATTATAAAACTAAGAAAGCAAAATAAATAAATTAAAGATAATAAGAGACAAGGGATTCATGGATTGGGGATCATAACAATTATCACTTTATGCTTTTTATTTCATGTAAAAAGGATTCAATCTCATTCTTGGGTTCGTTCACAAAATCTAGGGTTAAGATGTTAATATATTCCGCAAGGTCAATAAGAACATTAAAACCCTAATAACTCTATCTTGTTCATATATTCCGCAAGGTCAATAAAAACATTCAAGAATTCAATTAAAAACTTAAGAACAATGGAACCTAGATTCGTTTGATTTCCGCAAGGTCCTCAATTGAATCTATTCTTCTCGACAATGGTCAAATTATAAATCATCCACGCAAGTGCAATAATTTATACCCAAATAACTTCAAGAGGTCAAAAGTATATTCCGCAAGGTCAATACAATTGATCTCAAGAACAATAATTAAAACCGTTGAGAAGAACAAGAACGAAAAAGAAATAGAAAGAATTAAAACCTTAGCATAAAGATCAAATTGTTACTCACCTCAATCCATGAATAAAATTAATTAGCCTTGAATGGCCATTAAAATAAATAAAGCAAAACCTTGTTCTTTCATCTTCAAAAATAAATAGAACCTAAACTAAAAAATAGAGAGAAATAAAAGATCCAAAAATTCCAAGAAAATAAAAAGATAAAAGATAAAGGATGATCAAAAACTAGCCTAGGGTTGTTTTTATAGGAGGAAGGAGGTGGCAATCCTTTTTGGAAACAAATTAGGGTCAAAATCCTAGTCCAAGTAGAAAATCTCCTGAAATCCATCACTGATTCTGTGCAAATCTGTTGAAAATCACGTTTTCCTCATTTGTGACGGAATTACATCCGTTGGTAAAATATGGTGGGCGGTCGCCCATGTTTGCTCACGTGATGCCCAGCTGAACAGAAATATCACTCAGCCAATTGCTTCTCATGTGCGGCTGCCCATATAAACCAAGCCCAGCCATGCCTTTGCCAAGCCCACTTCCAGCAGCCTTGGCCCAAGTTCTTCTCGGCCATCACCTTTGCAATGGCCCATTTTGCCCAGCCTTGCCCCAAGCATTAGTTTGTACCATATTTGTATTCGTTGCGTCCCGCAATTTTGCAGTCGCACTTTGGCCACTATAATGACTTCTTTTGCACTTCGCTCTTTAGGATTTTATTTTTCATTTTAACCCAGGAATTTTTATATATTAAATTCATCCAAAAATTCCATATTTCCAATTTAGTCCCTTAATTTCCAATATTTCCACTTTGGTCCTTGAACTTCGTAATTTCCATTTAGTCCCAAATTTTCCAAAATTGCAATTTGATCCAAAAGCTTTCAAAGTATGCTCCAATCCTCCATTTTCTCAATAATTGCACTTCAACCCCTGTACTTTCAAAACACTAGAAAATACATTAAATTTTCAAGGTTTCGAGCATCAAATAAGCTAGGAAATATATCTTTTGGATGGGTAAAACCACATCCATCAAATACCCCCAAACTTATCTTTTGCTCGTCCTCGAGTAAAACAAAAGAAATAAACAAAAACAAAATTACCCTAACAAATAAAAACAATCAACAGAAAATATTTTTGATATGTTCTCACTACATACAAGGTTGTCGGCCAAAGAAGTCTCAGATTCTCACTTACATATGCTAAATAAGTGCCAAAAAGAATATGCAATTACAATTACATTAATGCATCTAACCCACAATTTTCCACCTCGGCCTGAATGATGAATGAAATATGGGAGATCATTGTCACCAAAGTAAGATATTTTATAGGGTCACTAACCACATGCTCTAAATCAATGATACTAAGATGAAATTTCTGCACAAGGGACACTCATATGCATATTTAAACAAAACTGTCAACCCGGCTACTCTTTAGGGATCAAATATGGCTTTACGGTTTGTAATGTTTCGCGATAAACGCGGGCTAGGTTCACGGCTCCAAATGAAGGCAAGGACTTACGAAGTCAAGCAAGTGAAACTAGAAAGTCTTCATCTTACATCCTCACATTGAAATTATCACTCCGCTCCAAGCCAACCCATTGATTTAACCCCCAAACTTATAATTTTGTATACTTTCAAACTTGGGTTTGATCACCTTTCTTTCTTTTTGATCACTTTCCACTTCAACATTAGAGAGGGCAAGGCAATTTTTTTTTTTTACTCTTTTTTTTTCTTTGCACAAATATATCACGGAGAATGTGCATTCAATACTTTTAGCTCAAGCCCCTCTTTTCATTACATAACATGCCCCTTTTTTTTTCATGACCACTTTTCACTCAACCCTTTGATTTTTCAAACTTCACCCAAAAATTCCCATTCATTCCCTAGTTTCACTTTCTTGAAAAGGTGGAAAAATAGTGTATAAGTTAAAAGGGTAGGATAATGAGGGTACAAAAGAAGGCGAATGGTGGTCTAAAATAACCTCCCACTTTGTGAGAGATTCCATTCTTTTTCAAGCTCAAAAAGGGGGTTCTAGCGGAAAATTTTTATATAAGTGACGAGAAAGTTAAAGGCTCACAAATAGGGTTCAAAGAAAATAGCCACATATCACTTCTCGAATAGCCTAATTGATGTGTTATTGACAGTCATGCAAACATGTTCTAGGGACCCCGAGAATGTCAAAGTGATCCTATAAAGGTCTCCTAAATTGATAACAATGATCAAGAAAAATGATGAAAGTGAATGGTGGTGCAATTGTGTTTTACATGTATTAATGCAATTCTAATTAACATATTCAAATTGGCACAAACTAGCAAAATTCAATCAAAAAACTCTCTCAAATCATCACGGATATTGGCCAACTTCCAAACATATAATGAGAACAAAATTTTTAAATTTTTCTATTTTTTTGGAGGGTGACACTATATACACTCCCCTATAAACCCACAAACTCGGAAAGATATCTACCCCCAAACTCAAAACATGCTATGTCCTCATAGCAAAGAGAACAAAAACATGTCTCGGGTTCAAAGGACGATATGACACGACAAAGCAAATAAATAAAGCAAATAAAACATACCTACTTGGGTTGCCTCCCAATCAGCGCTTTGGTTAAGGTCGTTAGCCCGACCATTGCCCCACTTACTTGGGGTTGAGATTGGCCTCAATGGATTTGGCCTTTGCTTTTCGGCCCTTTGACCACCTTTGATTTTCTCGGGCACAAACACCCACTTCCTTCCATGCGTAGGTCCCTTTCTTAATTAATTCAGGTGGAGCCCACGAAACTTTGGGTGCTTTATGCTTCACCCTTTTTCTTTTCTTTTTGTTGGGGCTCTTGCCCCCAAACTTAGTTTGTTCCTTCACCTGCGGAACATCTTCCTCAACAAGATCAAATAGGTTATCTTGAGCAAAAATATTAGCAAAAATAGTCTCAGATAAATCAAGCAAATAGCTCTCCTCTCTAACTTTAAGTTTTGAATGCCCTTGTGGTAGTAGATGTGATGAAATCGACTCTTTATGGGAGTCGTGTGGGGGAGTGATACGACCCGTTACTCCTAGAGTATTGGTCGGCTTTAATGTTACTAGCCAAGGGGCACACGTCCGCATTATCCCCACTTTTCTCACATCCATTCACATCATATTTGACAATTGGAAAATCGGTTATGGCTCCTACAAAACCTTCTGTGGGGGAGGGTTTCTTATCATTTTTAAGCATACAAAATTTACATTCCTCCCCCATACCTCTCAAGGACACAACCCCTTTACACACATCAATGGTGGCCTTAGTGTCAAACATAAATGGCCTCCCAAGCAGAATGGGAGTTTTCAGTTGTTCCTCACTTGATCCCTCCATACACATCACATAAAAGTCAATAGGGATAATGATTTTATCGATTTTAACCAACACCCCTTCAATAACCCCTAAAGGTCTTTTGATTGAGAGATCCGCCAATTACAAGTCTCTCATGGGTGGTTTCAACTCACATACCCCCAAACTTCTAAAAACATGAAAGGGCATCACATTAACACTTGCCCCAAGATCCAACAAACCTTTAAAATTTTGACCCCCTAAAGAAATTGGGATAGTGAAACACTCGGGGTCTTTTTGAACATGTTTAATCTTTTCAAACTCCACACCTCCAGAGGGTATGGTTCTTTCAACATCAAGACAAGTGGATTCACGATTACTAGCAGAAAAGACATCATGAATTACCCCCAAACTTCTCTCTTCCTCACAAGCATAATTATCACTATCAACATCACAGAGAGAAGAGAGAAATACCTCCTCAATCTCATCACTTTCATCCCAAATAGTCACAATAGACTTGGCTTACTCTGGTGGATTTTGAAAATTTTCTTGTCTTTGGCCTTGTACCGCTTCCACCAACTGTCCAATTTGGGTCTGTAACTTCTGCATGGCAGCCTCATGATTTCTGAAGGCTTGTTGTTGTTCCATCTTGTACTGTTGTTGCTCCATCTTTAACTGCATCATGGGCTCTTCCCAAGGCTCTCTGTTCCTCTCAAAGGGCCCCTGCGGTGGTGGTTGGGGATGGAGAGTTTTATTCTGCTGTTGATTTCCTCCCCAAGAAAAATTAGGGTGCTTTTCCCACCCCGGATTGTATGTCTGTGAAAATGGGTTGGGAAACTCTGCATATATGCTTGCATTGCCTGTACTTGCTCATGATTATATAAATGGGGACTAGTGGTGGGGCAAACTTCATAAGAGTGAGTGTTAGAACCACAAGTTACACAATTATCATGCATTACATTACCAACAGATGACACATTGGATGCAGAATTGGAAGTACTACTCAGGACCAACTTATCAAATTTTTGATTAAGAAGTGCAATTTGTTTTGAAATCTCATCACTCAACCCTATTCCATTCACACTATTTGTTTTGCCCCTTGACCCCTTTTGTTGAGAATTAGATGCTAGCCTCTCAAATAAGGCTTGGGTTTCCTCAGCAGTTTTGGCTCCTAAAGAACCTCCAGCTGCGTTGTCAACCATGTCCTGATCAGCTTGTGTCAACCCACCATAGAAAGTTTGATGCAATAAAGGTTGAGAAAAATTGTGGTGGGGACATTGCACTAAGAGCATTTTAAATCTATCCCATGCTTCATGAAATGCCTCAAAAGAGTCCTGTGTGAACCCTATAATTTTCTGTCTAAAAGTGGCTAACGTGGCATGTGGGAAATACTTTCTCAGGAATAAATCATGTAACTCATCCCAAGTAGTAATGCTCCTAGGCGGGAGCAACATAAGCCACATCTTAGCATTATCTCTCAAAGCAAAGGGAAAACATTTCAATCTTAGGTGCTCATCAGTCACACCTTCTCTCAATGAAAAACTCGACACAATCATCATATATTCCCTCAAGAAATTCAAAGAATCTTCCGAGGGGAGGCCATGAAACTGAGGGATCATGTTAAACAGATGGCCTTTTACCTCATAACTTTTTGTTGCATCCGTTAACACAATGCACGACACAGATGTGTCCACCCGCGGCCTAGAGAAGGCATCCATAGTGGGTGCTTGCAAAGCCATATCAAATTCAAATTCTTCTCCCTCGGTGGAAGAAGTTTCTAAATCACTCAAAGTTACCTCTGTCTCGGTGACAGAAGTTTCAGAATCAGTTTCGAACACTTGAGTAAAGGGAATGCCTCTCTCGACTTGGTCTATATCGTCGTTCAAAGGAACCAACTTAGGATCCAATGACCGGCGACCAAACATGCACCGATTAAATAAACTTGTTAAAAATCACAACAAGTCCCCGGCAACGGCGCCAAAAACTTGATGGATAAAATTCCACTGTGTAATAAAAATACCTTGCAAGTGTACAAGTTACCGAAGTAGCAATATACAAAAGTAAGGGTCGAACCACAGAGACTTGAGTGAATTAACAAGTTGATTTAATTAGTGTAAACGAAACAAAAGGAAAAAAAAAAAATTTTTTGATTTGATTGAATTATAAAACTAAGAAAGCAAAATAAATAAATTAAAGATAATAAGAGACAAGGGATTCATGGATTGGAGATTATAACAATTATCACTTCATGCTTTTTATTTCATGTAAAAAGGATTCAATCTCATTCTTGGGTTCGTTCACAAAATCTAGGGTTAAGATGTTAATATATTCCGCAAGGTCAATAAGAACATTAAAATCCTAATAACTCTATCTTGTTCATATATTCCGCAAGGTCAATAAAAACATTCAAGAATTCAATTAAAAACTTAAGAACAATGGAACCTAGATTCGTTTGATTTCCGCAAGGTCCTCAATTGAATCTATTCTTCTCGACAATGGTCAAATTATAAATCATCCACGCAAGTGCAATAATTATACCCAAATAACTTCAAGAGGTCAAAAGTATATTCCGCAAGGTCAATACAATTGATCTCAAGAACAATAATTAAAACCGTTGAGAAGAACAAGAACGAAAAAGAAATAGAAAGAATTAAAACCTTAGCATAAAGATCAAATTGTTACTCACCTCAATCCATGAATAAAATTAATTAGCCTTGAATGGCCATTAAAATAAATAAAGCAAAACCTTGTTCTTTCATCTTCAAAAATAAATAGAACCTAAACTAAAAAATAGAGAGAAATAAAAGATCCAAAAATTCCAAGAAAATAAAAAGATAAAAGATAAAGGATGATCAAAAACTAGCCTAGGGTTGTTTTTATAGGAGGAAGGAGGTGGCAATCCTTTTTGGAAACAAATTAGGGTCAAAATCCTAGTCCAAGTAGAAAATCTCCCGAAATCCGTCACTGATTCTGTGCAAATCTGTTGAAAATCACGTTTTGCCCAGCCTTGCCCCAAGCATTAGTTTGTACCATATTTGTATTCGTTGCGTCCCGCAATTTTGCAGTCGCACTTTGGCCACTATAATGACTTCTTTTGCACTTCGCTCTTTAGGATTTTATTTTTCATTTTAACCCAGGAATTTTTATATATTAAATTCATCCAAAAAATCCATATTTCCAATTTAGTCCCTTAATTTCCAATATTTCCACTTTGGTCCTTGAACTTCGTAATTTCCATTTAGTCCCAAATTTTCCAAAATTGCAATTTGATCCAAAAGCTTTCAAAGTATGCTCCAATCCTCCATTTTCTCAATAATTGCACTTCAACCCCTGTACTTTCAAAACACTAGAAAATACATTAAATTCTCAAGGTTTCGAGCATCAAATAAGCTAGGAAATATATCTTTTGGATGGGTAAAACCACATCCATCAAATATGCTATTAATATTCGGTTGGTAGATGAAGTCCGTAAGGGTGTGTTCAGATTTCTCAATGTTTGGACTCGCCATGATTCTTTTACTTCTTTGGTTCGCTCTTCTTGGGATGGTAGGATCTTTGGTAGGCCGTTGGTTAAGTTTGGTAAGAAGCTTACTTGCCTCAAACATGATCTTCAACTCTGGAATCGTTCTACGTTTGGGAGAGTTGATTTTTTTTTTCAAACGAAAGGAGACGTAGCTCCCTAGAATTTATAAATAAAAATAAAATTACAAAGCACGGTGGGGGACATAAAACCTAACCACCGGAAACGGAAAGTAATCTAAAATGTGGGGCTTAAAGCCAACAATAAAATCAAGGAAGCTAAGGGGAGGAGTCCAAGTCCATCTGGACCGCCCCAAAACAAGAGGAGGGGGGGGAACAAAGCCCTAAACTATTAAAGGGAAAAGGACAGAACCAAGGCTTGCAAATACACGGCCGAGCATAAAGGAAGACACTACTGCAAAGAAGGCGAGAAAAACCAAAAACCCATCAAACAAATTTATCAGGAGGAGAAGCCGACCTTCCTCGCCATTTTCTAGAAGAGACCATTGTGAAACCATCAGCATTTGTATTCTTTTTGTGAGACGGAGTAAAAGGAGTATAACCAAATTATATCGCAACAAAAAGAATATGGGGCCCTTGAAGACGAAAACAACTCTCGAGAGTTTGATTCCTCTGCCACGAAAGTTTGGGGAGGATGGGTCTCCCTATAACGAGCAATGTTGGGCATAATAGCCTCCATATCATTCGTTGGAGCATTGTCACCAACAGCACCAACATGAGCAGCCACGTTATTTTCCATAGGAGCAGCAGAAACATCATTTTTATTTATTATGCCATCAACCATGTCTTCTTGATCAGCCACAATGTTACCATCCCTAGCCGAGCCATCACCCAAATGGTCATCTTTATTTGCATTTATCATTGGTTGAGTGGTAGCAGCAACCAAAACTACTTGAGGGATAACATCTTTATGCATTCGCACTTCCTCCTCAATATTTTGAGAACCATCATTCCCCTTGACAACATCTTTTGAAACCTTCGTAATTTGATTAACGGCATTGGAAAGAGGCACACCTCTTCGAGCAAGATATGGGACAAACCCTCCTTCGTTTTTTTCCCGCCTTGGCCCACGTATTGGAGCGGTAGCTACCTCTTGATTTGTTGGTGTTTCATGAGCTTGAGTCTCATTACCTTGATCTTTCTTTTCTTGGTACACAACCTTATTAACAGTAGGCGCTTCCCCATTAGATTTCTCTTTAGGGACATGAGTTTTCTGCAAGTTAGCACGCTTGCAAATAGATATATCATGGCCCAAAACATAGCAATGTTTACAATATTTAGGCAAGTTATCATATACAATCTTTTGATAAAAACTTGGCAGGAAGTCATCACAATCAATAAAAACCTCTGAGGGAAGTTTTTTGGTGACATCAACTTGAACTAGAACCTTAGCAACGCTTGGACGGGAGAGATCAGAAGTAGCTTTGTCCAACGACAAAGGCGTTCCAATTGCTCGAGCCAAAGAAAATAGAATCGACTTATGGAAAAGATGAATTGGAATACCTAGGAGGCCAACCCAAACCGGCACAATAGGGGATTCTTGCTCAGGACGCCAAGATAGAGACCACGCCAAGGTCCGCATAGGGAATTTCATGACGTACCACACATCTTTCATCCATAGACGTTGGTAATCCGCCTCATTAGTTAACTGAATCAATAGGTGTTTGGAATCAAGGTGCCCCAACTTATATGTTCCTTTCAACAGGAATCTAGCAAAAGCAATACGCGTATCTTCCATTGAAGGGCGCCCATGAGAAAATTTGCCAATCAACGTCCAGGAAAATGGCTTTGTGAGTCTTTCGATCGCCTCTTTTGTGAGTTTTAGAGAAGGGGTTCCTTTATGGGTCGCCAATGGCACAACGGGGATTGCATTAGATTGCTGGGAAGAGAATAGATCTGCAAAGGATTTAGATTGTGGAGCAGCATCAG
Source organism: Adenophora triphylla var. japonica (assembly GCA_022495995.1). NCBI lineage: Eukaryota > Viridiplantae > Streptophyta > Magnoliopsida > Asterales > Campanulaceae > Adenophora > Adenophora triphylla. The sequence continues at coordinate 54,315 of JAFEMH010003001.1, forward strand.
GTTTAGGGTTATTGTTGTTTGGCGGCGTGAGAGTGGAAACCGGATCCGGAGAAGGATTATGAGAAAGCGGCGCATTCAAGGAAACAGCCGTAATAGGGTTTGCATGGCATTGCGTATATTCATTAGGGTTGACGGCAACTTTGGGTTGTTTTATCGAAGGGGAATAGTAGGGATTATGGGAGCTGGAGTTCAAAGAAGGGAAGAAGGAAACCGGCACAGCCATGGCTGCCGGCGAGCAGCCCCTAGGTTTGGCCCTAGAGACGTACGGGAGAGAATTTTCTAGAGAGAGAATTTTCTTGCTTCCTGGGTGTTCTCCTTCTCCCCACTGGGAGAGTTAATCAACTTGTGACACATGCCGAAGATGAAGTTTGTGGTAAAGAGCTTTTATTTGAGCAAGATCCTAGTGATGATAATAGGGCTGCTCTTCATCTTGCTCAAGCAAATCTTTCCTATCGTCTTAAGATTGAAGAGGAATTCTGGATGCAAAAAGCTAATTTAGCGTGGGTTAAAGATGGGGACAATAACACTCGGTTCTTTCATGCTTACGTGAAAAAGAGAAGGAAGAAATTACACATTCATAAAATCCGAGATAGTGACGGGAATTCGATTGTTGATCATAATCGGATTCAAGAGGAGGCTATTAGATTCTATTCAAACCAACTTAATGGCAACCCTAATGAAAATGTGGATCCCCCGGATGAGTTGCTGAATGTGATTCCTCGATTGGTTTCTAATGAGGATAATAAGATGCTTATTGCTCCCCCTAGCTTAAAGAGCTTCACGACATTGTCCTTAGTATGAGTGGGACTAGTGTTGCTGGTCCGAATGGGTTTACGAGTGAGTTTTATCATAAATGTTGGGATATTATTTGCATGGATCTTTTTAATGTTGTCCTTGAGTTCTTCTCAAGGTTTCTTCTTCCTCGGAGTTGGACCAGTACGCTTATTGTTACTGTTCCTAAGGTGGCAGCCCCTACTTCTTTCTCGCAGCTTCGGCCTATTAGTTTGTGTAACTTTTCTAATAAAATCATTACCAAACTTCTATGCTCTCGGCTGCAAAATGGCTATTTTGTTTCTACTCGCGGTCTTCATCAAGGGGATCCTATATCTCCTAGCCTTTTTATTATTGCTGCTGAAGTTTTAAGCCGGGGTCTTAATAATCTCCATCTTCTTCACCCTCATGTGGCGTTTCATACGGGCAATCTTAATGTTCCTATCATTTCTCATCTGTCCTATGCTGATGATATTATTATCTTCTGTAATGGAAGTATTCCATCTCTTAAGCTTCATATGGAGTTTTTGGCATCTTATCAACATTTCTCGGGGCAGCTCATTAGCATCTCTAAATCTTGTTTTCTGACTGGACAGGATGTGGCTGAGCATGACAATTCTATCTCTCTTATTACGGGGTTTCAGAAGAAGAACTTGCCTATTGTTTATTTGGGGTGTCCTCTTTATTTTGTCAGGAAGGTGCAATCTTTGTTTGATCCGATTATGCAAAAGCTTTGGGATAAGCTTGATTCGTGACAAGGTAAATTACTCTCTGCTGGTGCTAAGCTTGTTTTGATCAAATCTTGTCTCCAAGCTATCCCCATTTACTATATTTCTTTACTTGATCCTCCGAAGGGTGTTGTTAATGCCATGAATCGTCTTATTGCTAATTTCTTTTGGAGTAGCACTAACGGGAGAAAAAAATGTCATTGGGTTTCTCGAAATGAATTTTTCTGGCCTATTGAAGAAGGGGGTTTAGGCCTTCATAAATTTGAGTAGATGGCGGTAGCTTTCTCTATGAAGCTTTGGTGGAGATTTCGTACGTCTAATTCTCTTTGGGTTCAGTTTCTTGCTGCCAAATATTGTCGTGATACTCATCCTATGGATGCCATCTCTAGATTGGGTTGCTCTCACATTTGGAAGCGTATGGTTGCTACTAAGGATTTGGTGGAGAGCCGTATTGCTTGGGGTGTGGGTTGTGGTGATATTTCTGTTCAAGAAAAGTGGCTTTCTCATGATCTTCCTCTCCTTGATAATTGTCATGATCAGATGTTTTCGTTATTTGAGGATGGTGTTTTACGGGAAGACTATATTCGATTGGTTTTCTGTTCAAGAGAAGTGGCTTTTAATGTGTGGCGTTTCTTTGGGAATTTGATTGGTTTCCAAATCTCGGGCTCCACTATTATGCAAAGGATGATTGCTTGGCATGATTGTAAAAATTCGAAGCTTAGTCGGGCTGTTCTATGGTTGGGAGATATTCTTCCAAGTTTTATCTGTTGGGAGCATTGGAAGCACAGAAATAAATGCTGGTTTGATGAGGTAACTCCTAGTTGGGAAAAGGTCCATAATAATATTCAGTTCCAAATCAGTGATATTCTTCGGGCTCACAAGTTATCCTTTTTTTTTTTTTTTTTTTTTTTTGCGAAAAGAGGACGGAACCTCCCTAGATTTTATTAATTAAGAAAAAAATAGTACAAACAAGGTGGGGGACATGACAACCTTAACCATCAGGAAATGCAACGGGGGGAGTCCTTACACAAGTTGTAAGGTCCTCTACAAAAAGGGGAGGGGATACAACCTAACATCGAAAACAGGAAAATTACAAAAGAAGTCATCAAAAACTAAGATCTAACATAAGGGATAGCAGCCCTATCTAAGATATAAGCTCCTTTGCAACGGTGAGGGTGATCACTAAAAGAAAAATATTCTGAATTAACTCTCGTGACCGCAGCGACATTAGCCAATCCATCAGCAACCTGATTGCCTTTAAAGCTAGGAATGTGTTAGTAAATGACACAGCTGATTCCCCTTCCAGTGATTCTACAAATAATGTTGAGCAGTTTGGTACAATCGAGGGTCTAAAGGCAGATCAAGAAGACAAGGTTGATGATTCAATAAATAAAAATGATGTTGTGGCTGCTCCTACGGAAATTAATGTGGTTGGTCATGTCCCTGTGGGTGTTGAAACATTGGCTAGGGATGGTGAGGAGGTCCGCTTGGCTGATGTTGGTGAGGTCAATGCTCCAACGAATGATATAGAAACTGTAATGCACAACATTGCTCGCTATAGGGAGACCCATCCTCCCCCAATTTTTGTGGAAGCTGAATCTAATACTCCAGAGATGTCTTCGTATTCAAGGGCTCCATACTCTTTTGTTACTGATATGGCGGGTTATACTTCTTTTACTCCGTCACACAAAACGAATACAAATGCAGATGGGTTCACTGCGGTTTAACTCCACCAGCAGCAAATAATCAAGAAGATCTCACACACACGCACTAAACAGCTTTTCTCTCTATTTTTGCCGTTCTTGGTGAAACCCTAATTAGGGTTTTGCCCTCCATGGCTGATCCGGGCATGTTTCCTCCTCTTCCCTCTAATGCAAACCCTAATACCAATCACAATGCTAACCCTAATCCACTGCAGAACCCTATTGCTGAACCGAATGTTGATTCAGCCGTCAATCACTCTCATGCAAACCCTAGGGCGGCGCCTCCTTCTAACCCTAATAAATCTTTTACTTCCATAATCAGCTCTACTCAATCGGCTCCAATCCAAGATATTCCATTGATTCCAGCCGCTACTCACAAAGGTGTCCAAACTGAAGTACGCATAGGAAATCTGTTCACATACCAAACCTCTCTTGTCCAAATGCGTTGGAAATCTTCTTCATTGGTGAGTTGAATCAACATATGACGAGAATCAATATGGCCCAATTTATAAGCTCCCTTCAAATGAAACGTAGCAAAGGCAATTCTTGCAGCCTCCATTGTAGGTTTGCCATTAGAAAATTTCCCCACCAATGTCCAAGCAAAAGGCCTTGATTCTCGTCATATGTTGATTCAACTCACCAATGTGAGTACCTTTGCTACGTTTCATTTGAAGGGAGCTTATAAATTGGGCCATATTGATTCTCGTCATATGTTGATTCAACTCACCAATGAAGAAGATTTCCAACGCATTTGGACAAGAGAGGTTTGGTATGTGAACAGATTTCCTATGCGTACTTCAGTTTGGACACCTTCGTGGAAGCCTCAAACGGATTCTTCTATCGTACCTGTGTGGGTAAGTCTTCCCGGCCTGCCCGTTCACTTATTCAATAAAATATTTCTATTTTCCTTGGCTCGAATCTTTGGAAAGCCTATGTCGCTTGATAAAGCTACTGCTGAATTATCTAGGCCAAGTGTGGCTAAGATATTGGTGCAAGTTGATTTACTAAAACGATTACCTGATAAAATTCATATAGATTGTGGGGATTGTATGCCGAGTTTTGTGCAGCCTGTCGAGTATGATAACATGCTTCTTATTAAGGAGGATAAGAAGAAGGGAGATTCTAAAAATGAAGAATGGATTCGAAAAGATAAGAAAAAGGATCAGCAAGAAGGAACAAGCAAGAGTGCAGAAGATTTAACCAAAAAAATGGAGGAAAAATCTGCTATTGATTTTAATAAGAAGGATGGTAGCTCCAAGGTTTTCACGGCTCCTTTAATAGCTAGAAGGGGTATTGCTTTGCCTCAATCCGTTAATGAAGCTCTTTCAAAAAGCTTAAAGGCTGTAAAGACGAAGGTTGGAGTCTCTCAATTAGATGTGGCGGATTAGGTTAATTTGTCTATTCCTGATGTGCAAGACCCTCTTAAATTATGCACCCCTTTGCGAGATGATTCTGCTATGCGAGCTAAATCCTCTTCCCATGTCAAGATGAATGCTTTTAGCAACCTCAATCTTTCTCCAAGAGCTCCTCATGTTACTTCGCTGCATCAAGTGATAAATGATCAATTGGATTACAAAGAAAGGGCTGCTATGTCTGATGTGCAAGATGATGAAGGCTTCATTACTGTCACTCACAAAAAGAAAAATCAAAGGGGGAGGTCCCCGCCTGGGTAAGTCCCCTCTCTTTTTCTATTTCCCATTTACTGCTCTCCTTTTATTGTTTTTAATGGTTAGTTTCATTAGTTGGAATGCTCATGGTATTGCTAATAATGCCACTGTTCGTAGGATTAAGCGTTTATTTCGTTCTTATGGGGTTTCTTTATTTGCGCTCTATGAGCCAAAAGTGGCTAGTTCGTCTTTGGGGCAGTTTATTCGAAAGGTTGGGTGTGATTCTGGTTTGGCTAATGCGAGCAATATAGTTTGGGTGGTTTGGAAGCATGGGCTGAATGGTACTATTATTCACGATTCGTCTCAGGCTCTCACTATTCAATTTTCTCATCCTATGTGGGCCGAATCTGTTTGGGTTTCTTTTATTCATGCTAGCTGCAATAGATTCTCTCGTCTTAGCCTTTGGGAAGATTTAATGGATATTAGTGATGTTGATTATCCGTGGATGGCTGTTGGTGATTTTAATTGTGTTCTTGATCGATACGAAAAGATAGGGGAAAACCGATCAATGATATGGTCATTGCGAAGTTTTCGGATATGGTGCGAGTATGCAAATTTGATTGATGCTAGTTTTGAAGGGAATATGGCTACTTGGTCTAATAAAAGAATGGGCAGGAGAGTTATTTATCAACGGCTGGATAGAGCTCTTTACAATGAAAAGTGGCTTCATATGTTTCATGCTACTCGTGTTACTCATTTATCTAAGGCTTGCTCTGATCATGCTCCTCTAGTGATTAATGTTACGCTTCAAGGTGAAGAAAAAAGAGGCATGTTCCGTTTTCTTAACATTTGGCTTAAGCACCATGACTTCACCAACATTGTTCGTGGTTCTTGGGAGACTCCTATGGAAGGTAGGCCTATGGTTTCCTTTGCTAAGAAACTCAATAGGCTTCGTAAAGTTATTATGGGCTGGAATAAGGAGGTTTTCGGTAGAGTGGAGCAGCAAATTAAAATGGCTGAAGATGAGGTGATTGTTTGTGAAGCTCAACATCAAAATCTGAATAATGAAGAATCTAGAGCAGCCCTTCACCTTGCTCAAGCTCAGCTCCTCCAAAAGTTAAAGATGGAAGAAGATTTATGGGCTCAAAAGGCAAATTTAAAATGGCTGAAAGAGGGGGATCAAAATACTAGATTTTTTCATGCTACTGTAAAACAGAAGAGACAAAAGTTGTGTATTCATAGAATTAAAAATCGTCAAGGGGATTGGATTACGGATAGTAATGATATTAAAGATGAGGCTGTGGGGTTTTATTCGGAACAATTACAAGGCCATTGTGATATCCCCTCTGATGAGTTTTCCTTTCTTATTCCTCGGCTCATAAATGATGATGATAATGCCTTTCTCACGGCTGTTCCATCTATGGTAGAGGTTAAAGACATTGTCTTTGGTATGAACGGGCAAAGTGCAGCAGGTCCAGATGGCTTTACGGGTGCTTTTTATAAGGGTTGTTGGGATATTATCAAGGATGATTTTGTTAAGGCTGTTGGGGATTTCTTTTCGGGTTTTTCAATGCTTCGAAGTTGGACTAGCACCCTAATTGTCACTATTCCTAAGGTCGAGACTCCTTCCTCTTTCTCTGATCTTAGACCCATCAGTTTATGCAACTTTTGTAATAAGGTGGTTACTAAACTTCTAACCAACCGGCTTGCTCCTATTTTGCCTCGAATCATTTCTCCTCAGCAAAGTGGTTTTGTTCAAGGGAGAGTCATTCATGAAAATGTCCTTCTCGCGCAAGAAATTATGCAATCTATTAATAAAAAGGTTCGTGGTTCTAATGTGGCTTTAAAGTTGGACATGGCAAAGGCTTATGATAGATTATCTTGGTTTGGTCTGATTAAAGTCATGAGACTCTTTGGCTTTAATGAAGTGTGGATTGATTTGATATATAGGTGCATTTCAAATAGTTGGTTTTCTGTTCTAGTTAATGGCGAAAGTTGTGGTTTCTTCAATTCTACTCGAGGGCTGCGACAAGGAGATCCTCTTTCCCCTTACCTTTTCATTATTGCTGCGGAGATGATGAGTAGAGGCCTGAATCATTTGCATTCTATCTATCCTCGGTTCCGGTTCCGTATTCATATTAATACTCCTTTGGTTTCTCATTTAGCTTATGCGGATGATGTGATTATTTTTTGCAATGGGTCTAAGAGTTCTCTTGAATGTCATATGAAATATCTTGAGTGGTATCAGAGGTTTTCGGGCCAGCTTGTCAACATTAATAAATCTTGCTATATTACGGGTGCTAATTGCAATAGAGCAGATGAAATGGCTGCCATCACGGGGTTTTCGAAGCAAGATCTTCCTCTCTTGTATTTGGGCTGTCCTTTATACACGGGTAGGAAAAAAGTCAGCATCTTTGCCACTCTAATTCGAAAAATGGAGAATCGTTTGGCTTCTTGGAATGGTAAGCTTCTTTCTTTTGGGGCTAAGCTTACCTTGATTAAGTCTTGTCTTGCTGCAATCCCCCTTTATTATATCTCTCTCATTGATCCTCCTAAAGGTGTTATTCATGCTCTAGAAAAGATTATAGTCAGATTTTTTTGGAGCAACCATGATGGGAATCGTAAATGTCATTGGCTTTCTTGGAAGAGTATGAGTCGGCCTATTGCTGAAGGTGGTTTGGGGATTAGGAAATTTGAGGATATCTCGCTTGCTTTTGCCATGAAGTTGTGGTGGCGTCTCAGAACCATTGACACTCTTTGGAGCCGTCTCATGTTGGCGAAGTATTGTTGGGAGATTCACCCATTGGATGCTTCTCTTACTTCTTATGCTTCGCATGTCTGGAAAAGGATGATTGAGGCTAAGCCTTGGGTGGAAGATAGGATGGCTTGGCGTATTGGTAATGGGGAGATTTCTATTCATGAAAATTGGCTTGATGTTCCTATCAAGGATATTCCCCGGGCTCATGTACAGATTTTTACTCTTTTTGAGAATGGTTTACCTCGAGCTCTTCATATTCAAGAAGGCTTCGGTATGCACCTGCTTTCTTTAATCAATTCTCATAACATTTCCATTTCCAATTCTCCTGATACTCCTATATGGCTTCCGTCATCTTCTGGTAAGTTTTCTCTCAATTCAGCTTGGCAAGAATGTCGTTCTAATAGGCCTCGTTCAAGGGTGTTTGATTTTTGCTGGTCCAAATTCATTCCTAAAAAGATTTCCATCTTCCTTTGGCGGGTTTTGCTTGGAGGGCTGCCTACGGACGATAGAGTTAAGCGGAAAGGTATCTCTCTTGCTTCTAAATGTGATTGTTGTATTGCTGGTTGTGAGGAGTCTATTGAGCATATCTTTCTTCGTGGCGAATGTGCTAGGAGGGTTTGGGATCACTTTAATTCTATGTATGGCATTCGGTTCTTAGTTGGGAATTTAAATCAAGCTCTTCTTTGTTGGTGGCAAGGGCCTTCTCATCCTTCTTCTTCAGTTACTAAATGGTTGACTAGCATTATTCCTGCTATCATTTTATGGGAAATTTGGATGGCTCGCAATAAATGTCGTTTTGATAACTCTCCGATGTGTTCCAACAGCATTATCTATAAGGTTTGCTCCTACACTTCTAATATTGCTGATGCTTTCTCTGTGACGTTTCCAAAAATGAATGGTGATATTCATTTAATGGATGTTTTTCGGCTGAGTTCTATCCCCCAGTCCTCTCGGATCTTTAGATTGGTTGTGTGGAATGCTCCTGATGACGGTTGGATTAAAGTTAATACTGATGGGGTTTCTCGTGGTAACCCGGGTATTGCTGCTGGTGGGGGTATAATTCGGAATCCCCTTGGAGATTTCATTTATGGTTTTGCTAATTTCTATGGTGTTCAGTCTAATATGATGGCTGAGGCTCTTGCTGCGAGGGATGGTCTCATTAATGCTCATAATCTTGGTTTTCTTCGTATTTGGTTAGAGCTTGACTCTAAGGTTTTGGTGCATATTCTGAACAAGGAATATCATATTCCGTGGGCTATTTGGTATGTTGTTTCGCACATTTTTCGTTTGATGGATCAGATGGAGGTTCGGGTTACGCATATTTTGAGAGAGGGTAATGGTGTTGCTGATGGTTTAGCCAACATGGCTGCTGATGTTGGGACGGATACCTCTCTGTTACAGTTTCATGATCTTCCTCATCATTGCAAAGGTTTCTTTGCTCTTGATAAGGCAAAGACTCCTTATTTTAGGCTTGGTTAGTTGGTTATGGCTAGATTCCTTTTTGTATTATTTTCTATGTATTCTAGCTTCCCCTCCCTGGATTGTAGAGGACCTTACGTATTGTGTAAGGACTCCCCCCGTAGGTTTCTTTATTGGTGGTTGAGGTTGTCATGTCCCCCACCACATTTGTACTTTCTTTTCTTTATTAATAAAATCTAGGGAGGTACCGTCCTCTTTTCGCCAAAAAAAAAAAAAGGGTTCACTGCGGTTTCATCTAGAAAATGGAGAGGCAGGTCGGCCTCACCTCCTGATATATATAATCGTTGATGGATTTTTGGTTTTCTCCTTGGTTTCTTGTCTTGCTGCACGGATGGTTTTATCCTTTTCCCCTTTGTAGTTTAGGGCTTTGTCTTCCCCCTCCTCTTGTTTTGGGGCGGTCCAGATGGACTTGTACCCCTCCCCTTAGTTTCCTTGATTTTATTGTTGGCTTTAAGCCTCACATTTTATTTTCCTTTTCCGGTGGTTAGGTTTTTATGTCCCCCACCGTGCTTTGTATTTTATTTTTCAATAAAGTTTAGGGAGCTACGTCTCCTTTCGTTTAAAAAAAAAAAAAAAAAAAAAAAAAAGATTGCCTTCACGCAGAATATGAGAAACTCTAACACCAATATGCGAAATTAGCCTTTTTATATGAAGAACCTCGTACCAAATACTCCAAGGAATATGATAATCTCAGATCAGCACATTCAAAAGAATTTCAGAATCAATTTCAAGCCAAAGAGAAGAAATACCAAATTGAGACGCATAAAGGAGGCCGTCCAGAACCGCCTTAGCTTCAGCAACCATGTTGGTACTATGACCATAGAATTTGGAATAGGCAAATAACAATTGACCACTCTTATTTCTGAAAATACCACCTCCAGAACTGATACCCGGATTCCCTTTAGCAGCTCCATCAGTATTAAGCTTGAGCATTTCCGATCTAGGAGTGTTCCAATGGATAAACCTTAATAACCGAGGCTTAGGAACAGCCTTAGAAAGGTGAAAGCAATGAAAAATATGACTTTCCATGTCGGAGCAAGGGAAAGAAAGGCTGTAAAGCCTTAATGATAGCTTCAATCTGCACAATAACCTCCCGGATAATCCTTGAAGAAGACATATGAAGACCCTCAAACCTAGCTTTGTTTCGACTCTTCCATAGCTCCCAAAGAATGAAACAAGGGAGAATGCGAGAAAGCCAAAGAATCCCCTTATTTTTCCCAAGGGCCGAATTGAACCACCAACTATCAAGGATTGTTTTAATATTGTTGTAAGATATATGAACACCAAACAGCCTAGAAAACCAATCCCAAGTCTCAAAAGCCACTTGACTTTGAATAAAAAGATGAATAGAATCCTCCATAGAATGCTGCGAACAACAAACACATGAAGAAACAAGGGATATACCCCTAGATTGAATAGCCACATCGGTAGGAAGGCCATTATGTAACATTCGCCAAAGGAAAATAGAAATTTTCAACGGAATATGTTTGTTCCAGCAATACTCAAAAAACAAATTCCGAGCATTAACCACTCTACACACTTGCCAAGCCGAAGAAAGAGAGAACTGACCTTTAAGCGAGGGAATCCAATAAATACAATCAGGCGTATCCGAGAGAGAAATATTCTGACTTTGGATTATGTTAAGAACATCTGGGCCATACGTATCACAAATGTGATTAATTCTCGGCTGACCCTCATGAAACAAAGAGGAGACTTCAATATGGTTTCCAGGAAGATTCAGCCGAGGACCTTCCATCCACTTTTCATGAATTGAAACATCCCCCCAACCAATCCTCCAAGCAATGTGATTTTCAACAATACCTTTAGCTTGAATCATGCGGCACCAAACATGAGAAGCGAATGTAGGCTTTCCCGCATCCATAGGATGAGATCCAAAACAGTACTTATCAAGCAAGAATTCAGACCATAAAGAATGAGAGCTTCTAAGACGCCACCAAAGCTTCATAGCAAAAGCCATAGAAATATCTTCAAAACGACGAAGGCCCAAGCCACCTTCATTACAAGGCCGAAACATTAGCTCCTTTCTCACCCAATGACATTTGGATTGGCCCTCTTCATTACACCAAAAGAAATTTGTAATCAGACGGTACATAGCTTGGATAACCCCCTTGGGAGGATCCACCAACGAAATATAATAAAGAGGAATAGCTTGCAAACAGGATTGAATAAGAGTGAGCTTAGCGCCAAAGGAAAGGATCTTTCCTTGCCAAGAAGCAAGCTTATCAGCCATCTTTTTTGTAACGACCCCGAATTTCCACAACAATAATAATACTTAATTGATAATAAAATAACCTCAAACGGCTACTAAAACCATAATTCAAACACTAACCACAATTTGAAATAACTTAAATGTGGATAACGATAACAATTTCAACGGCTAGTACAATCCACTAGCTCAACAAAATCTTTAAAGTCTTATAAACTCTCAAATAACTGCAATAACTAACTAAAGAGACTAAAATGAAATAAACTAAATGATCCTTGAACTCCTTATGAAGTGCTCCCGAACCGTTTCACATTCTTCCTATATGAAATCGGAAGAAAAGAAGATGAAATGGTGAGCGAACAATGCCCAGTAAGTCCATATACAACCCCTCCGGTTACTAAGGAGGAGTTGACCTGAAGGAATATCAAACGATACAAAGTCCAAATAACAATCGAAGACATAACAGAACACAAATTCGAAATAGTTATTTACCAAATCCCAAACCAAATGTCTTTCAAAATCTCAACGGTTTCACAAACTGAGTTGACAAATAATTTGGAGGTTCAAATGATGACAAAATCGATTCAAATTGACTCGAATGATTTACTTAATTAAAACTGTCCATACCAGCCTTAACTAACTAAACCACTTACAGATTTTTAGGAATTTCAAAGGACTGATAAGCTGAACAAAGTTGACTCGAATGATCTAGTTATCTACAACTGTCCCATACCCGCTGTAGATAATCAAATCATTCATAGACATCATGATCACATAAGTGGTCCACTGACCTTATCAAACCAAAATCCCATAAAGGGAACAAAAGCCCACAAGGAGCACAAAGGTTGACTCCGCAGAGTCCTAAACAGTGTATCCGAAACACCCCACCACTACTACTTTGAAGCGGTGAACTAAGTTTGCCCGAAGGCCAAAATATCAAATATACCCCGCCGAAGCAGGTTGTCTAACTTAGTGATCATTAATGGAACAAAAAATCATATCATATATATATATATATATTTTTTTTTCAAACGAAAGGAGACGTAGCTCCCTAGATTTTATAGATAAAATAAAAGAACAAAACACGGTGGGGGGCATAAAAACCAAACCACCGGAAACGGAAAGAAAGCTACAATGTGGGGCTTAAAGCCAACAATAATGTCAAGAAAGCTAAGGGGAGGGGTGCAAGTCCATCTGGTCCACCCCAAAACAAGAGGAGGGGGGGAACTAAACCCTAAGCAATCAAAAGGGGAAGGAAAGAACCAAATCCCATCAAACAAAATTATCAGGAGGTGAAGCCGACCTTCCACGCCATTTTCTAGAAGAGACCATTGTGAAACCATCAGCATTTGAATTTTTTTTGTGAGACGGAGTGAAAGGAGTATAGCCAGCCATATCAGTAACAAAGGAATATGGGGTCCTTGAAGCCGAAAAATGCTCAGGAGATTTTGGTTCTACTGCCACGAAAGGTTGAGGAGGATGGGACTCCCTATACCGAGCAATGTTGCGCATAATAGCCTCCATATCATTCGTTGGAGCATTGATATCACCAACAACACCAACATGAGCAGCCATGGAAACATTAGTAGGAGCATTGTTACCAACAGCACCAACAACCGCAACCACATTATTTGCAGCAGAAACATCATTTGTATTGCCATCAACCAAGTCTACTTGAACAGCCACATTGTTATCACCCAAATGGACTTCCTTAATTGCGTTTGAAGCAGCAACCAAAACATCAGCAGCCACTACACTCGTCGAGCCTTCACCCATCAGACTTACGTTGTTCTCTTCAATAATTTGAGAACCATTGTTCCCTTTCACCACCTCTTTAGAAGCCTTTTGCAGAAAATGATTCACAACATTGGAAAGAGGCGCACCTCTTCGAGCAATATATGGGACAGCTCCCTCCTTTGGTTTTTCACCATTTTGGTTTGGATCAAAACTTTTGCTAGAATTCACAGTTGGAGCGGTAGCAGAATCATGATTTGTTGGGGTTTCATGAGCAAAAATCTCATCACCTTGAGCCATTTTTTCCTGGGCAGAAGGCGCAACACCATTGGTTTTCTCTTTAGGGACAGTTTTCTGCAAATGAGGAACACGCTTGCAACTAGAAATATCATGGCCCAGGACAAAGCAATGTTTACAATATTTAGGCAAGTTATCATATACAATCTTTTGATAAAAACTTGGCAAGAAGTCGTCACAATCAATAAAAATTTCGGAAGGGAGTTTTTTGGTGACATCCACTTGAACTAGAACCTTAGCAACACTTGGACGGGAAAGATCAGAAGTAGCTTTGTCCAAAGACAAAGGCGTTCCAATAGCACGGGCCAAAGAAAACAGAATCGATTTATTGAAAAGATGTATTGGGATACCTGGAAAGCCAACCCAAATCGGCACAATAGGGGATTCTTGCGTAGGACGCCAAGACGGAGACCAAGCCAAGGTCCGCATTGGGAATTTCATAACGTACCACACATCCTTCATCCAAAGGCGTTGGAAATCAGCCTCATTAGATAGCTGAATCAAAAGGTGTTTGGAATCAAGGTGCCCCAACTTGTAAGTACCTTTCAACTGAAATCTAGCAAAAGCAATACGCGTATCTTCCATAGAAGGGCGCCCATGAGAGAATTTGCCAATCAACGTCCAGGAGAATGGCTTTGTAAGTTTTTCAATCGCATCTTTTGAGAGTTTTAAGGAAGGGGTTCCTTTATGAGATGCCAACGGCACCACGGGGAAGGCATTATCTTGATGGGAAGAAAATAAATCCGCAAAAGATTTGGACTGACGAGCAGCATCAGGTTTAGGGGTAATGATATTGGGCGGCACAAGGGATGAAGCAGGGATCGAAGAAGAAGTATGTAAAAGCGGCGCATTCAAAGAGTTAGCCGCACTAGGGTTTGCATGGCAAAGCGAGGGAATAGGGTTAGCAGCAGCAATGGGTTGTTGAATTAACGGAGAGTAGTAGGGATTATGGGGACTGGCGTTCAAGGACGGGAAGAAAGAAACCGGCACAGCCATGGCTGCCGGTAGACGGCCCCTAGGGCAAAGCCCTAGTGACGAAACCCTAGTTCCGCCCTAGGGTTTACCCAAACTACCCTTAGGTTTCTAACATTTTTATTCCCTTTTTTAAATAATTTTCTAAAGGTCTTTTGACTTTTCATTACTCTCAAAAAGGTCCCTTTAAGTTTTCTTATTCCTAGAAAAGTCCCTTTAGTTTTCATAATTGCAAAAAGGTCCTTTAATTTTCTAAAATTACAAAGAAGTCCTTTGACTTTTAGAGATTTGCAAAACAGTCCTCCAACTTTCAAAATTTTTACAAAGCAGTCCCTCAACTTTCAGATTTTACAAAACAGCCCCTCAACTTTTAGATTTTACAAAATAGTCCCTTGACTTTCAAAAATTATAGAATAGTCCCTTTACTTTCAAAAATTATAGAACAATCCCTTGACTTTCCAAAATTACTGAACAGTCTCTAATTTCTAGATTTACAGTTTGGTCACTAGGGTTTTGGAAAACTAATTTTCACTAACCCTAATTATTTACACAAAACACACACACATACACGGTACAAACACACTCGCACTTAACCCTAATTTCAATCATCATCATAAACCCTAACATGCATATTAGGTCCAACCTAATTTTACTTAATATGCTTTTCAATCTTAATCAATGTTAGGTTTTCAATTAATCAATGATCCGATCAATATAATGTCCTTAAATTAATTCTTAATTAATCAACAATATTCATAATAAAAACCCCAATCTAATCTCAAGAGTTTCTAGGGTTTTCTAGGCTTTAAATCCAAGAACAATAATTAATACGGAACGGATCTTACCTTGGTTTGATATAACAAATGCCCAAGCTTTTCTTCCTCATTTTCTTCTTCAAAGTTCTTTGCCTCACTTTCTTTTTCTCCCAAGGATGCCGCCTCCTTGCCTCTCTTACGTCACTCTCTCTATTTCTTCCTTGGTTTGTGAAAATAAAGGGGATCCCTAAGTTAGAAAAGTAATATTTATACTTGGGTTTTAAAAAAAACTAGCCCAAAAAAGATTCTAAGCCTATTAGGTAACCTAGCCCAATTAAAATAAGTCCACAATTTCTAGTCCAATAATAATTTAAGCCCATTATTTCCAATCCTTTTATTTAAAAGGTAATTCAAATAATCTATATATAATATTAAAGCAGAAGAATTACCAAGCTTCTCATCGCGCCACGTGTCAAATTCTGTTTAAGGAGTTCTTTAACCAATCAATTTCCATCTCTCTATGGTGCGAGTGGATTGAAATGAATTTGGTAATTCCTCCAGATGGGAATTAGAAGACCCATGTAGGTCAAGAGGATCTGCTATAGATGGTTGACTAGCTTTCTAAAGCTAAGTACTTATTCGATGTAGTCTAACTGTTGATGATTACGGAGAAGATGTTGATGCGTGTTCGTGATTTTCGGCATTGTGGTTGATATTGAACTGATAATATCAAGCCACATTGTGATTGTGTGCCTTTTTTTGTGAAATATGCTCATCTTTTCATTTGCGTATTTTTGCTGAAGCCATTCAAAACCATTCACTTCAAGTTTTCCAGTTACTGATTTGCAACCTAAGGTAAGGCCAAAATGTACATGAAAATCAATATTGTGTCTCTTAGGGAAATACTTCTGCATCCTTATGAAGTTGGGAGCGAGAAGCATTTGATCAACATGTACATGAAAATCAAGATTGTGTCTCTTTCGAAAGGTGTTAATCTGTGGTTTGCTGTTTGTGTGGTAGTGGTGTTGGTAAACTAGAAGAGTAAGAAATGCTATACAGTTTAAAGGACCTAAAATAAGCAGGAGTAATCGCTGGCTATAGTGGTTCATCCCAAGTTTTTGGAGGATCATTTTGGTCCTTGAAATTATTTAACATTATGTAAGTAATATTAAACTTTAATATGCCCGTCGAATTTCGACGGGTTACTCACTAGTTTAACTTAAAGAAACAATTTAATTACTAAAACAATTATTAAAAATGAGTATTTATAAAAGGGTTCTACTAAACCTAAGTCCAATACCAAAGCCCAACTCATCTAAATAATTTAACCCACATAATATAATTCCTAGGACTTCAATAATCCTCGAAAATTTTTGGGCTATTACATTTTTAATTCACATAGTTTAGGGTAGGGGGTTCTTTTTTCTAGCGAATTCTCTCTCTAGGGTTCCTGCCCTAGGGTTCCGTCCACCAAATTGTTGCTGCCTCCGGCAGCTTGTTACCTTCGCCATGGGAGATTCTATGGCACATTCCGCTTTTTATTTTGATGTTTTTCCACCAGCACAAAATCATGCTTCAGCGGCGGCGGCTACACAAACTGCCCAAAACCCTAGCGCCACGTAACAGGGACCTTCCAAGAATGTTGGAGGCGCTGAAATATTGAAGGAGGCGGCGGCTGCTCCTAACCCTAATCTTAATTCGTCTTCATGTCCGCCTCCACTAACCAAATCTTTTGCAGGTCTTTTTTCGCAGGCACCATCTCCAGCGACTAATCTTGGTTCTGCATCATTATCAACACTTCCTCCCATATTATCTTCGTTACATAAGGGCACTCCTTCAATTAAACTTTCTAAAGAACATATTGAGGCTTTCTCTAAGCCTTTTACGTGGACACTTGTAGGGAAATTCCAGCATGGGCGTCCTTCAATGGAAGAATCACGGCTGGCTTTTGCTAAATTCCAACTGAAGGGACAATTCAAACTGGGTAATCTTGATGCACGACATATGCTCATTCAATTATCCTCGGAAGAGGATTATCAAAGGTTGTGAATGAAAGAAGTATGGTATGTCTCCCGTTTTCCCATGAGAACTATAGCTTGGTCGCCGGCGTGGAAGGCTGAACATGAATCACCTATTGCGGCTGTTTGGGTTGGCCTTCCTGGGCTGCCCATTCACTTGTTCAATAAATCATGTCTCTTTGCTATTGCAAAACTTATTGGATCTCCGTTATCGATCGATAAAGCCACAACGGAACTAACTAGGCCTAGCATTGCTAAGATTCTTATTCAAATTGATGTCTCACGGAAACTGCCTCATGAAGTGTTTGTGGATTGTGGTGATTTTCTACCAGTTTCTATCAAAAGGTGGAGTACGATAATTTACCCAAGTATTGCAAGCATTGTTCTTTGCTTGGGCATGACGTTGTATCTTGCAAGAGGGCAAATGGTTCTAATATTGGAAAGCTGGCCATGGATGACCGCAAGTTGGCTGAAGATGGTACGCAAAAGGAGGGAAAGGTAAAAAAGAATGGCAATGGTTCTAATGATAAGCCGCATGCTGCTGGTGGAAAGGAGGATATTCCACCAAAAAATAATGATAAAGGCAAGAATAAACAAGATAATGTTATTGATGTTGATGGACCTAGCAAAAATGGTCCTCCTAAGGTTTATGCTCCGAAGGTGGCAAAAAGGGGTCAGGTGCTTCCTGAGGCGGTTAACAAGGCTCTCTAGAAAGTTTGTTCGGAAATTATTCAAGGGTCCGCTAGCTCTTCAGAAATTCCTATGGTAGTTGACGGTGATGTGCAAAATGATACTCAGAAGGCGGTGGCCTCATCTAATGATAATGAGAAGGTGATACCAAATGATATGAATACCATCTTACATAATATTGATATGCACAAGGAGCAACAAGGTAGAAGGGTAGTTACTGATTCTGATCCTATTATTTTAACGGGGGTGGATGATGGATTGGAAGGGCCAGATTTCCCTCGGGCTAATTCTAATGTCCGTACCTTTGTCACGGAGATGGCTCTTTCTCCCCGTGGACCTCCTAAGGGTTCTTTCAATACGGAATGGGCTGGTTCTACTCCGTTCTCTATTCCTGCCTCAAATGTAGATGCGAATGGTTTTACTAAGGTTGCCTCAAGGAAACACCGAAGCAGTTCTTCCTCTCCTCCTCACTAAATCTTAGTTGGTGAGTCTTTATATTTATTTCCTTTTAAATCGTTTAAATGGTGTCTATGATTTTTTGGAATGTTCGTGGTATTGGTAACAGGGTTACTTTGAGAAGGGTAAAAAGGCTGCTCCGTCTTCACAGAGCATCCTTTTTTGCTTTATCGGAACCAAAAATTCCTCCTTCTAATCTTTCTAGAATTCAAAGGCAGTTGGGCTGTTCCGGGAGTATGTCTAACTGTAATGGCAAGATTTGGGTATTCTGGAAACATGGTTTCAGTTGCGATATGGTTCATAATTCTACTCAAGAATTAACTCTTGAGGTTTCTCATAATCTTTGGGATACTAATATTCGTATCTCAGTGATTTATGCTAGCTGTGACCGTTATGACCGTCGAGAGTTATGGGATAATTTAATGGAGCTTAGTGCTTGTGTGGAGCCGTGGTTAGTGCTTGGTGACTTCAATTGTGTCCTTGAGCAATCGGAAAAAATGGGAGGTAGGCCTATTCGGGAAGATGTTGTGGCTGAATTTTCTGACATGGTTCAGGTTTCTGGATTAATTGATGCGGGGTACCTAGGAAATAAGTATACTTGGGTTGATAAACCAAGGGGTATCCAGAGTATTTATCAGCGGCTGGATAGGGCTTTCTATAATGGCCCATGGTTGAATAAGTTCCACATGACTTCGGTTTCTCATATAAATAACTTATGTTCTGATCAAGCTCCTCTTGTGGTGAATATTAAAGTTGAAGAAGATGTTCCAAAAGGCTCCTTTCGGTTTCTTAATGTTTGGCTGAAGCATGCTTCGTTTGAATCGCTTGTTAAATCTTCTTGGGTTGAGCCGATGGATGAGAGACCGATGGTTTGCTTTGCTAAAAAACTTGTTCGGCTTCGTAAAGCTATCTTGGGATGGAACAGAGAAATTTTTGGGAGGATTGACCAGCAAGTTAAGGATACGGAAGATGTGGTGCGTGCGAAAGAGTTAGATTTGCAGAATAATGTTTCGGAGGCCGCTAGATCTGCCCTTCATTTGGCGCAAGCAAATCTGCATCGAAAGTTAAAAACTGAGGAGGAATATTGGAGACAAAAAGCAAATGTTGCATGGGCCAAGGATGGTGATTGAAATACTAAATTCTTCCATTCATATGTTCGAAAGAAAAGGCAAAAGCTGTGCATTCATTGTATTCGAGGAGGTAATGGTGATTGGGTCACGTCTAAGGAGGGTATTAAACAGGAGGCCGTATCTTTCTTTTCGATGCAACTTCAAAGGTCCCATGATAATCCTAGTGATGATATTTTAGATGTCATTCCTAGAATTATTACGGAGGATGATAACAAAATTCTTACAGATCCTCCTTCCTTGGAGGAACTCAAAGAGGTGATTTGGTCTATGAATGGTCCAAGTGCAGCTGGTCCGGATGGTTTCACGGGGGAATTTTATAAGGGCTGCTGGGATATTATTAAGGCTGATTTTTATCGGTCGGTTGTAGAATTTTTCTCGGGTTTTCCTATGCCTCGCAGCTGGACTAGCACGCTTATTATTATGATTCCCAAAGTTGATTCTCCGTCGTCTTTCTCTGAGTTAAGGCTATTAGCCTTTGTAATTTTCGAACAAAATTATTACAAAGTTGCTTACGGGCCGCCTTGCTCCTATCCTGCTGAAAATTATCTCTCCTCAGCAAAGTGGTTTTGTGAAGGGTAGGTTGATCCATGATTATGTTCTTCTTGCTCAGGAGCTTATGAATTCTATTCAGAGAAAAATGTGGGTCTCTAATGTGAGTTTTAAGCTAGACATGGCAAAAGCTTATGATTGAGTCTCTTGGTTTGCGCTGATTAAGGTAATGCGTAAATTTGGCTTTTCGGAGGTGTGGAACGACATGATTTTTCGATGCATTTCTTCTTGCTGGTTTTCGGTCTTGGTTAATGGTGAAAGTTATGGCTTTTTCTCATCTACCCGTGGTCTTAGACAAGGTGACCCTATCTCCCCTACTTTGTTTATTATTGGTGCGGAGGTGTTAGTAGAGGCCTGAACTTGCTGCATATGGAAAATCCCCAGTATCGATACCGTGCCCATATTCATACCCCTATGATTTCCCATCTTTCTTATGCGGACGATATTATTATTTTTTGCAATGGGGCAAAAGATTCTCTTGAGGCTCATATGAGGTGTTTGCAGTGGTATCAAAATTTCTCGGGTCAGCTGGTAAATATTGCCAAGTCTTGCTTTATTACAGGAAAGGAAGATGAGGAGCGTGATGCTATTATTTCTGCTGCAATGGGCTTTGTTAAAAATCCTCTTCCCATTATTTATTTGGGCTGCCCCATTTATATTGGTAGGAAGAGGGCCTCTATTTATACTCCCGTTATTAGAAAAATGGAAGATAAACTAGCTGTTTGACAGTGGAAGTTGCTCTCCCATGGTGCCAAGTTGACTCTTATTAAGTCTTGTCTTCAAGCTCTCCCGATCTATTATATTTCCCTCATTGATCCTCCTCAAGGGGTGCTGAACAACATGTACAAAATCATTTCTAATTTTTTCTGGTCTAATAATGAAGGCGGGCGGAAATGCCATTGGGTGAGAAGGGACAAAATGTTTCGGCCTACGGATGAAGGAGGTCTAGGTTTACGGCGTTTTGAAGACATGGCCCAAGCTTTTGCTATGAAATTGTGGTGGAGATTTAGAGGGACAGATTCCTTATGTGCTGAATTTATGCAAGATAAATATTGCTTTGGCACTCATGCTATGGATGCGGTGAATTATTCATACTCTTCGCATATTTGGAGGAGAATGCTAAAAGCAAAGGACATCGTTGAGGCAAATATTGGCTGGAGAGTCGGGAAAGGAGACATTTCAGTTCATGAAAATTGGCTTGAAAGTCAAAGATTAACTCTTCCGGGTAACCATATAGAGATATCAACCTTGTTCGTTGATGGGCAGCCGCAGGTAAACCATATTCGGGATAATTATGGGGATCAATTACTCTCTCTCATTCAAAGGCAGAAAATTTCTCCTTCTAATGGCAAGGATGTGCTTTATTGGATTCCCTCCAGTTTGGGAAATTTCTCTATTAGCTCGGCTTGGCAGATTTGTAGAAGGGCAAATGCCAAGAGTTGGATTTCTGAATATTGTTGGCATAAGCATCTTCCCCCCAAAATCTCTATATTTTTATGGAGGCTTTTAAATAATGGGATCCCAACTGATGTTGCTGTCCAAAAGAGAGGTATTTCTTTGGTTTCATGTTGTTCTTGCTGTGTTGCGCATTCTATAGAAGACTCAGAGCATCTATTCACTCATAGTAATATTGCTTCGGATGTTTGGGGTTATTTTTCGCAGTTTATGGGTATTTCAACTGTCTTCGTATGCATTAGAAATATCCTTGCAAGCTGGTGGTTTAGCAAACATAAGGGGGATAATGAGGGTATTCATTGGCTTCGACAAATTCTTCCGGGTATTATTCTTTGGGAGATTTGGAAGCATCGGAATAAAGATCGGTTTGATAGCTTTAAAATGGCTTCTCGTGATATTATTGCAGCAGTTTATGAGCAGGTTGGATATATTATTTCGGCCTTTAATATTGGTTTTTCGGGTTCTAGGCAAGACGAGATGGTTCTGAAGGCCTTCAAAATGTATAGAGATAACGAAGCTCCTAGGCGGTTAAGACTAGTTAAGTGGCTTGTGCCTATTGCCAACGTTCTAAAGCTTAACACGGATGGGGCTGCTAAAGGGAACCCAGGTATTATGTCTGGTGGAGGTGTTCTTCGTAATAACAATGGGAATCTAATTTTCGCTTTTGCTAGTTTTTACGGGAAAGGATCAAATATGGTGGCGGAAGCAAAGGCTGTTCTAGATGGTCTTAATTTTGCTTTGGATTTTGGTATCTCCTCTCTTTGGCTTGAAATTGATTTTGAAGTTCTTCTTAAAATCTTGATTAATGAATATCATATTCCTTGGAGTATTTGGTATGAGGTTCGGCGGATTAAGGAGTTGATGAGGCTTATTTCAGTTCGGGTTTCTCATATTCTGCGTGAAGGAAACAAAGTGGCTGATGGTTTGGCAAATGTGGCTGCGTCTGCTAAATCTAATTCTTGCTATTATGCTTTTGATGATCTCCCTCATGTTTGTAAGGGTGCCTTCAAACTGGACCGTTCTGCTGTTCCTTATATTCGTCTGGGGTTTTTTTTTTTTTTTTCGGCGAAAGGAGACGGTACTCCCTAGATTTTATTAAATAAAGGAAAACTAGGGGGGAGGCCATACACACGTCGTATGGTCCTCTACAATATAAGGAGGGGAGACTACAAAAAATAGAAAACAATCTATATAAAAATCTGGCCATAGAGCTAATGAAATCGAGCATGTGGGATCCTAGCCTTGTCCAAAACAACACCGCCTTTGCAAGGCCTAGGAATATCACTAAAAGAGGTGAATGTGAAATTTTGGACCTCGTCTGCAGCAACGTTAGCAAAACCATCCGCTACACCATTCCCTTCGCGAAGAATATGAGTAATTCGAACTTCCATTTGAGCCAATAATCTATGGATATGAGAAATAACATACCAAACAGCCCATGGGATATGGTACTCCCGAATAAGAATCCGCATCAAAACCTGAGAATCAACCTCTAACCAAACACGATGGAAACCACGAGCTTGTGCTAAGATAAGCCCATCCCTTGCAGCCATAGCCTCCGCCATCATATTGGATTGGCAGCCATAAAAATGGGAGAAACCAAGAACAAAATCCCCTTTGTGATTCCTAAAAACACCTCCCCCAGCAGCAATTCCCGAGTTACCCCTAGAAACTCCATCTGTGTTAAGCTTAATCTCATCAACATTAGGGGGAACCCATAGAACCATTCGGACTTTAGGAATCAAAAAGGGTTTAGGGGCCAATTGAAATATATCCATCAAATAATTATCATCTTGACTTCTTGTGAAAGGAAGGGAAAAAGAGAGAACGATATTAGAAGCTTGAGTACGAACCTTATGAATAATAGCATTGACACTCATATGAACATCTTCAAATCTGCTCTTATTTCTAGCACACCAAATTTCCCATAAAATTAGAGCGGGAAGGAGACGAGAAAGCCAAGAGCAGACATTAGAAACAGAATTAGAATGACTTTGCCACCAACTAATGAGGACGTGATTCAAATGACCCATGAAACAACGAATGCCACACAAACCACTAAAGAAATCCCAAACTTTCTTAGCAATATCCCCATAAACCAAAGTATGCGCCATGGATTCTTCACTTGCTGCATTACAACAATTACATTTAGAAGCAAGGGAAATACCTTTAGATCAAATTCTCTCATCCGTAGGCAAGCCATTATGCAAAGCACGCCAAAGAAACACCGAAATCTTTTTGGGGATATATTTGCTCCAGCAATAAGAATATATAATAGAGTGAGGACGGCTAGAACGACATTCTCTCCAAGCTGAATTAACAGAGAACTTACCAGAAGAAGAAGGCATCCATATAGGGACGTCATCCTTATCCGACAGAGAAATAGCATGAGAATTTATCAGAGACACAAGTTGCTGGCCAAAGGACTCTCGGATGTGGTCATTATGAGGAGCGGCATTATGGAAAAGAGAAGAGACCTCAGCGTGAGCAAAAGGAAATGGGCCCATATCCCCTTCCAACCATTTTTCATGAATGGAAATGTCTCCTCTCCCAACCCTCCAAGCTAATCTATCCTCCACTAAAGGCTTTGCTGCAATTAATCTTTTCCAAATATGAGAAGAGTATGATGTGAGACAAGCATCCATAGGGTGAATTTCCCAACAATATTTAGCCGACATAAGATCACTCCATAAAGATTTAGAGGTACGCAAACGCCACCAAAGTTTCATGGAAAATGCCATAGCCATATCTTCAAATTTTCAAATCCCCAAGCCTCCCTCTTCAATCGGCCAGCTCATTTTTTCCCAAGAAAGCCAATGACATTTCTTCACCCCATCATTAGAACTCCAAAAAAATCTCATAATAATCTTCTCCAAAGCACGAAAACCCCTTTTGGAGGATCAATGAGGGATAAATAATAGAGAGGCATAGCAGATAAGCAAGATTGAATAAGAGTGAGTTTGGCTCCAAAAGAGAGTAATTTACCCTTCCAAGAAGCAAGTCTAGATTCCATTTTTCTAATGAGGGGATTAAAGAGGCTGATCTTCTTTTTACCCGTGTATAACGGGCATCCCAAATATATCAATGGGAGATCTTGTTTTACAAAACCCGTAGTGGCTGCCACAATCTCATCCCTATTGTCATTATTACCCGTAATGAAGCAGGACTTGTTGATATTCACTAACTGGCCAGAAAAATTCTGGTACCAATCCAAGTATTTCATATGCGCCTCTAAAGAAGATTTCGATCCATTACAAAAGATAATCACATCATCCGCATAGGCAAGGTGAGAAATTAAAGAAGAATTGATATGAATACGGTACCGGTACTGAGGGAACATAGTATGCAGCTGATTTAAACCCCTACTCATCATTTCCGCCGCAATAATAAAAAGATAAGGAGATAAGGGGTCGCCTTGCCTAAGGCCCCTTGTAGAATGAAAAAAACCACAACTTTCACCATTAACAAGGACGCAGAACCAGCTATTAGAAATACACCGGAAGATGAGATCAATCCAAACCTCATTAAATCCAAATTGCCGCATCACCTTAATAAGACCAAACCAAGATAACCGATCATAAGCTTTCGCCATATCAAGCTTGAGAGCCACGTTAGAACCCCGAACCTTTTTTTTTATAGATTGCATAATTTCCTGAGCCAATAAGACATTCTCATGAATAACTCTACCTTGAACAAACCCACTCTGCTCCGGGGAGATAATGCGAGGAAGAATGGGAGCCAGACGACATGTTAATAATTTTGAAACCACCTTATTACAGAAATTGCAGAGGCTAATCGGTCTCAGGTCCGAGAAAGAAGAGGGAGAATCCACCTTTGGAATTGTGACAATTAAAGTACTAGTCCAGCTTCTTGGCATTTGAAACCCAGAAAAGAAGTCACCAATTTTTTTTTTGGCGAAAGGAGACGGTACTCCCTAGATTTTATTAAATAAAGAAAATAATTACAAACATGGTGGGGGACATTACAACCTCAACCACCAGGAAAAGGAAAACTAGGGGGGAGGCCATACACACGTCGTATGGTCCTCTACAATATAAGGAGGGGTGACTACAAAAAATAGAAAACAATCTATATAAAAATCTGGCCATAGAGTTAATGAAATCGAACATGAGGGATCCTAGCCTTGTCCAAAACAATACCGCCTTTGCAAGGCCTAGGAATATCACTAAAAGAGGTGAATGTGAAATTTTGGACCTCGTCTGCAGCAATGTTAGCAAAACCATCCGCTACACCATTCCCTTCGCGAAGAATATGAGTAATTCGAACTTCCATTTGAGCCAATAATCTATGGATATGAGAAATAACATACCAAACAGCTCACGGGATATGGTACTCCCGAATAAGAATCCGCATCAACACCTGAGAATCAACCTCTAACCAAACACGATGGAAACCACGAGCTTGTGCTAAGATAAGCCCATCCCTAGCAGCCATAGCCTCCGCCATCATATTGGATTGGCAGCCATAAAAATGAGAGAAACCAAGAACAAAATCCCCTTTATGATTCCTAAAAACACCTCCCCCAGAAGCAATTCCCGGGTTACCCCTAGAAACTCCATCCGTGTTAAGCTTAATCTCATCAACATTAGGGGGAACCCATAGAACCATTCGGACTTTAGGAATCAAAAAGGGTTTAGGGGCCAAATGAAATACATCCAACAAATAATTATTATCTTGACTTCTCGTGAAAGAAAGGGAGAAAGAGAGAGCGATATTAGAAGCTTGAGTACGAACCTTATGAATAATAGCATTGGAACTCATATGAACATCTTCAAATCTGCTCTTATTTCTAGCACACCAAATTTCCCATAAAATTAGAGCTGGGAAGGAGACGAGAAAGCCAAGAGCAGACATTGAAATCAGAACTAGAATGACTTTGCCACCAACTAATGAGGACCTGATTCAAATGACCCATGAAACAACGAATGCCACACAAACCACTAAAGAAATCCCAAACTTTCTTAGCAATATCCCCATAAACCAAAGTATGCACCATGGATTCTTCACTTGCTGCATTACAACAATTACATTTAGAAGCAAGGGAGATACCTTTAGATTGAATTCTCTCATCCGTAGGCAAGCCATTATGCAAAGCACGCCAAAGAAACACCGAAATCTTTTTGGGGATATATTTGCTCCAGCAATAAGAATATATAATAGAGTGAGGACGGTTAGAATTCTCTCCAAGCTGAATTAACAGAGAACTTACCAGAAGAAGATGGCACCCATATAGGGACGTCCTCCTTATCCGACAGAGAAATAGCATGAGAATTTATCAGAGACACAAGCTGCTGGCCAAAAGACTCTCGGATGTGATCATTATTAGGAGCGGCATTATGGAAAAGAGAAGAGACCTCAGCGTGAGCAAAAGGAAATGGACCCATATCCCCATCTAACCATTTTTCATGAATAGAAATTTCTCCTCTCCCAACCCTCCAAGCTAATCTATCCTCCACTAAAGGCTTTGCCGCAATTAATCTTTTCCAAATATGAGAAGAGTATGATGTGAGACAAGCATCCATAGGGTTAATTTCCCAACAATATTTAGCCAACATAAGATCACTCCATAAAGATTTAGATGTACGCAAACGCCACCAAAGTTTCATGGAAAAAGCCATAGCCATATCCTCGAATTTTCGAATCCCCAAGCCTCCCTCTTCAATCGGCCAGCTCATTTTTTTCCCAAGAAAGCCAATGACATTTCTTCTCCCCATCATTAGAACTCCAAAAAAATCTCATAATAATCTTCTCCATAGCAGATAAGCAAGATTGAATAAGAGTGAGTTTGGCTCCAAAAGAGAGTAATTTACCTTTCCAAGAAGCAAGCTTAGAATCCATTTTTCTAATGAGGGGATTAAAGAGGCTGATCTTCTTTTTACCAGTGTATAACGGGCATCCCAAATAAATCAATGGGAGATCTTGTTTTACAAATCCCGTAGTGGCTGCCACAATCTCATCCCTATTACCATTATTACCCGTAATGAAGCAGGACTTGTTGATATTCACTAACTGGCCCGAAAAATTCTGGTACCAATCCAAGTATTTCATATGCGCCTCTAAAGAAGATTTCGATCCATTACAAAAGATAATCACATCATCCGCATAGGCAAGGTGAGAAATTAAAGGAGAATTGATATGAATACGGTATCGGTACTGAGGGAACATAGTATGCAGCAAATTTAAACCCCTACTCATCATTTCCGCTGCAATAATAAAAAGATAAGGAGATAAGGGGTCGCCTTGCCTAAAGCCCCTTGTAGAATGAAAAAAACCACAACTTTCTCCATTAACAAGGACGGAGAACCAGCTATTAGAAATACACAGGAATATGAGATCAATCCAAACCTCATTAAATCCAAATTGCCGCATCACCTTAATAAGAGCAAACCAAGATAATCGATCATAAGCTTTCGCCATATCAAGCTTGAGAGCCACGTTAGAACCCCGAACCTTTTTGTTTATAGATTGCATAATTTCCTGAGCCAATAAGACATTCTCATGAATAACTCTACCTTGAACAAACCCACTCTGCTCCGGGGAAATAATGCGAGGGAGAATGGGTGCCAGACGACACGTTAATAATTTTGTAACCACCTTA
The DNA here is from genome assembly GCA_022495995.1 of Adenophora triphylla var. japonica. Taxonomy (NCBI): domain Eukaryota; kingdom Viridiplantae; phylum Streptophyta; class Magnoliopsida; order Asterales; family Campanulaceae; genus Adenophora; species Adenophora triphylla. Next base: position 82,263 of record JAFEMH010003001.1, read on the forward strand.
TTACAGAAATTGCAAAGGCTAATCGGTCTCATGTCCGAAAAAGAAGAGGGAGAATCCACCTTTGGAATTGTGACAATTAAAGTACTAGTCCAGCTTCTTGGCATTTGAAACCCAGAAAAGAAATCACCAATTGCACGCACCAAATCAGCCTTAATAATATCCCAACAGCCCTTATAAAATTCACCCGTGAAACCATCCGGACCAGCTGCACTTTGGCCATTCATAGAAAAAATTACCTGTCGAACTTCATCCTCATTGGGAACAGCCGTAAGCGAAGTGTTATCCTTATCAGTAATCAGGCGAGGGATAAGAAACATAAAATCATCGAAAGGAATCTCACAATGGCCTTGAAGCTGATCCGAATAAAACCTTAAAGCCTCCTCTCTAATTTCATTCTTCTCTTTCAGCCACACGCCATCTCTATTCTTTATTTTGTGAATACATAATTTCTGCCTCTTTTTCTTTACAACAGAATGAAAGAACTTTGTGTTTCTATCTCCCTCCTTTAACCACTTTAAATTAGCTTTTTGGGCCCATAAATCTTCATCTAACTTCAACTTAGAAAGTAATTGCGCCTGGGCTAAATTTAGAGCAGCCCTAGATTCATCATCACCAAGAGTTTGAAATTGAGCTTCCCTAACCAAAACTTCATCTTCTGCGTTTTTTATTTGCTGATCAATTCTCCCATATATATGCTTATTCCAATCTGAAATAGTCTTCCGGAGACGCCCAAGTTTCTTGGCAAAGCACACCATCGGTCTTCCATCCATAGGGACAGCCCAAGATGTTTTAACAAGCTCCAGAAAGGAATGATGCTTCAGCCACACATTAAGAAAGCGAAAGGAGCCATGACGCACTTCAGCTTCAAGTTGCAAAGTGATAAGAATAGGAGCATGATCTGAACAAGTTCTAGCTAGATGAGTAACACGGGTAGAGTGGAACAATTGCAACCATTGCTCATTATACAAAGCTCTGTCTAATCTTTGATAAATAGCCCTTCTTCCCATTCGATTATTAGACCAAGTAATAACATTACCTTCATATCCAGCATCCATAAGGTTAGAGTATTGAATCATATCCGAGAATTCTGTGATGCCCATACCATTAATAGGTTTTCCTCCAATCTTCTCACTCGATCAATAAACACGCTTAAAATCACCCACAACCATCCAAGGGAAATTCACCTCACTAATAGTCATTAGCTCATCCCAAAGAGAAATACGAGAAAATCATTACGGCTAGCATGAACAAAAGAAACCCATACGGCAGTCTCCCAAAGCGAATGAGAAATTTGCAAAGTTAAAGCTTGATCAGAGTCATGAATAACCATGCACTTCAGCCCATGCTTCCATAAAACCCAAACTCTATTATTTCTATTATTGACTCCATCTTCACAACCCAACTTCCGAATAAGAGGCCCCATAGAAGAAAAATCAGATTTTGGCTCATAAATAGCCATAAGCGATACACCATGAGAACGGAATAAACGTTTGATTCTACGGATTGTGGCAACATTAGCTATGCCACGAGCATTCCAACTTATAAAACACACCATTAAAAACAGCTATAGAGAGAGTAAATGATGAGATAAAAACGTAAAGGGGAACTCACAGTGAAGGGGATTTCTCCCTACTCTTTTTCCTTTTATGAGTAACAGAAATGAAACCATCATCTTCTTGGGCCTGCAATGCGGTTATAGATTCTTTGAAATCCATTTGCATGTTCATGACTTGATTCAGCGATGTAACTTGAGGAGCTCTAGGCGACAGATTAAGCGACCCAAAAGTATTCATCTTTGCTTGGGAAGAAGACTTTACTCGCATAGCAGAATCATCTCTCAAAGGCTTACATAATTTACGAGGATCTTGAACTTCCGGAATTAATATTTGAGCATCCTCCCCTCCATCTATTTGTGAGAGACCAGCCTTAGTCTTTATAGACTTTAGGCTTTTAGACAAAGCTTCGTTAACAGACTGTGGCAAAACAATACCCCTTCTTGCCATGAAAGGAGCCGTGTAATCCTTAGAGCCACCATCCTTCTTTGTAAGATCTTTTTTTTTTTTAAACGAAAGGAGACGTAGCTCCCTAGATTTTATAAATAAAATAAAAAAGGAACAAAGCACGGTGGGGGACATATAAACCTAACCACCGGGAAATGAAAGAAATCTACAATGTGGGGCTTAAAGCCAACAATAAAATCAAGAAAGCTAAGGGGAGGGGTGCAAGTCCATTTGGACCGCCCCAAAACAAGAGGAAGGGGGGGGAACTAAACCCTAAACTATCAAAGGGGAAAGGATAGAACCAAATCCCATCAAACAAAATTATCAGGAGGAGAAGCCGACCTTCCACGCCATTTTCTAGAAGAGACCATTGTGAAACCATCAGCATTTGTATTCTTTTTGTGAGACGGAGTAAAAGGAGTATATCCAGCCATATCAGTAACAAAAGAATATGGGGCCCTTGAAGCCGAAAAACGCTCTGGAGAGATTGGTTCCACTGCCACGAAAGGTTGGGGAGGATGGGACTCCCTATATCGAGCAATGTTGCGCAACCCAAATGAGCAGCCTTAGCCGAGCCAACTCCCAAAAGATTGGATTGAGAATTAACAACAACAATATTATTCGTTGGAGCTACAATCATACCATTACTTTTTTGCACTTCCTCATGAGAACATTCATTCCCCTTCAACACAACATCTTCAGCTACCAAAGGAGCTCCTTCTTTGTAAGATCAATAACAAATTTTAACACATCTTTTTTGGTTGCATTAAAATCAGCACTCTTGCTAGTGCCTTCTTGATTACCCTTATTTTTATCTTTCCGAATCCAAGCTTCATTTTTAGTATCCCCCTTCTTATAATCCTCCTTTTCATCCCTCTTCATTACTTGATCAGCCTTCTTCTTCCCATCCCCATCACCATTTTTCTTGTATTCAGAATTTAGAATACGACAATTAAAATTATCATGACCTAATAGAGAACAATGGCTGCAATACATAGGCATATTATCATACTCAACAGGTTGCACAAAACTCGGCATACAATCACCACAATCTATATGAATTTTATCAGGAAGCCTTTTTAGTAAGTCCACTTGCACCAAAATCTTAGCCACACTTGGCCTAGACAATTCAGCAGTAGCTTTATCAAGCGACATAGGCTTTCCAAAGATTCGAGCCAAAGAGAATAGAAATATTTTATTGAATAGATGAACCGGCAATCCAGGAAGACTTACCCATACAGGAACAATAGAAGAATCCGTTTGAGGCTTCCATGAAGGTGTCCAAACTGAACTACGCATAGGAAATCTGTTCACATACCAAACCTCCCTAGTCCAAATGCGTTGGAAATCTTCTTCATTGGTGAGTTGAATCAACATATGACGAGAATCTATATGGCCCAATTTATAAGCTTCCTTCAAATGAAACGTAGCAAATGCAATTCTTGCAGCCTCCATAGTAGGTCTGCCATTAGAGAATTTTCCAACCAATGTCCAAGCAAAAGGCTTAGCAAAAGCCTCTAAAGCTTCTTTAGAAAGTTTCAAAGATGGCATACCTTTGTGAATAGCGGCTGGAATCAATGGAATATCTTGGATTGGAGTCGATTGAGTAGAGCTGATTATGGAAGCAAAAGATTTATTAGGATTAGGAGGAGGCACCGCCCTAGGGTTTGCATGAGAGTGAATGACGGCTGGAGCAACATTCGGTTCAGCATTAGGGTTCTGCAGCGGATTAGGGTTAGCATTGTGATTGGTATTAGGGTTTGCATTAGAGGGAAGAGGAGGAAACATGACCAGATCAGCCATGGAGGGCAAAACCCTAATTAGGGTTTCACCAAAACCGGCAAGAGATAGAGAGAACAGCTATTTAGTGCGTTTGTGTGTTTTTTTTAAAAAAAAGAAGTCACCAATTGCACGCACCAAATCAGCCTTAATTATATCCCAGCAGCCCTTATAAAATTCACCCGTGAAACCATCCGGACCAGCTGCACTTTGGCCATTCATAGAAAAAATAACCTGTCGAACTTCATCCTCATTGGGAACAGCCGTAAGCGAAGTGTTATCCTCCTCAGTAATCAGACGAGGAATAAGAAACATAAAGTCATCGGAAGGAATCTCATAATGGCCTTGAAGCTGATCCGAATAAAACCTTATAGCCTCCTCTTTAATTTCATTTTTCTCTTTCAGCCACACGCCATCTCTATTCTTTATTTTGTGAATACATAATTTCTGCCTCTTTTTCTTTACAACAGAATGAAAGAACTTTGTGTTTCTATCTCCCTCCTTTAACCACTTTAAATTAGCTTTTTGGGCCCATAAATCTTCATCTAATTTCAACTTTGAAAGTAATTGCGCCTGGGCTAAATTTAGAGCAGCCCTAGATTCCTCATCACCAAGAGATTGATATTGAGCTTCCCTAACCAAAACTTCATCTTCTGCATTTTTTATTTGCTGATCAATTCTCCCATATATATGCTTATTCCAATCTGAAATAGTCTTCCGGAGATGCCCAAGTTTCTTGGCAAAGCACACCATCGGTCTTCCATCCATAGGGGCAGCCCAAGATGTTTTAACAAGCTCCAGAAAGGAATGATGCTTCAGCCACACATTAAGAAAGCGAAAGGAGCCATGACGCACTTCAGCTTCAAGTTGCAAAGTGATAAGAATAGGAGCATGATCTGAACAAGTTCTAGCTAAATGAGTAACACGGGTAGAGTGGAACAATTGCAGCCATTGGTCATTATACAAAGCTCTATCTAATCTTTGATAAATAGCCCTTCTTCCCATTCGCTTATTAGACCATGTTATAACATTACCTTCATATCCAGCATCCATAAGGTTAAAGTATTGAATCATATCCGAAAATTCTGTGACTGCCATACCATTGATAGGTTTTCCTCCAATCTTCTCACTCTGATCAATAACATAGTTAAAATCACCCACAACCAACCAAGGGAAATCCACCTCACTAATAGTCATTAGCTCTTCCCAAAGAGAAATACGAGAAAATCTGTTGCAGCTAGCGTGAACAAAAGAAACCCATACGGCTGTCTCCCAAAGCGGATGAGAAATTTGCAAAGTTAAAGCTTGATCAGAGTCATGAATAACCATGCACTTCAGCCCATGCTTCCATAAAACCCAAACTCTATTATTTCTATTATTCACTCCATCTTCACAACCCAACTTCCGAATAAGAGGACCCATAGAAGAAAAATCAGATTTTGGCTCATAAATAGCCATAAGCGAGACACCATGAGAACGGAATAAACGTTTGATTCTACGGATTGTGGCAACATTAGCTATGCCACGAGCATTCCAACTTATAAAACACACCATTAAAAACTGCTATAGAGAAAGTAAATGAGGAGATAAAAACGAAAAGGGGAACTCACAGTGAAGGGGATTTCTCCCTACTCTTTTTCCTTTTATGAGTAACAGAAATGAAACCATCATCATCTTGGGCCTGCAATGCGGTTATAGATTCTTTGAAATCCATTTGCATGTTCATGACTTGATTCAGCGATGTAACTTGAGGAGCTCTAGGCGACAGATTAAGCGAACCAAAAGTATTCATCTTTGCATGGGAAGAAGACTTTACTCGCATAGCAGAATCATCTCGCAGAGGCGTGCATAATTTACGAGGATCTTGAACTTCAGGAATAGATATTTGAACATCCTCCCCTCCGTCTATTTGTGAGAGACCAGCCTTAGTCTTTATGGCCTTTAGGCTTTTAGACAAAGCATCGTTAACAGACTGTGGCAAAACAATACCCCTTCTCGCCATCAAAGGAGCCGTGTAAACCTTAGAGCCACCATCCTTCTTTGTAAGATCAATAACAGATTTTAACACATCTTTTTTGGCTTCATTAAAATCAGCACTCTTGCTAGTACCTTCTTGATTACCCTTATTTTTATCTTTCCGAATCCAAGCTTCATTTTTAGTATCCCCCTTCTTATGATCCTCCTTTTCATCCCTTTTCATTCCTTGATCAGCCTTCTTCTTCCCATCCCCATCACCATTTTTCTTGTATTCAGAATTTAGAATACGGCAATTAAAATTATCATGACCTAATAGAGAACAATGGCTGCAATACATAGGCATGTTATCATACTCAACAGGTTGCACAAAACTCGGCATACAATCACCACAATCTATATGAATTTTATCAGGAAGCCTTTTTAGTAAGTCCACTTGCACCAAAATCTTAGCCACACTTGGCCTAGACAATTCAGCAGTAGCTTTATCAACCGACATAGGCTTTCCAAAGATTCGAGCCAAAGAGAATAGAAAGATTTTATTGAATAGATGAACCGGCAATCCCGAAAGACTTACCCATACAGGAACAATAGAAGAGTCCGTTTGAGGCTTCCATGAAGGAGTCCAAACTGAAGTACGCATAGGAAATCTGTTCACATACCAAACCTCCCTAGTCCAAATGCGTTGGAAATCTTCTTCATTGGTGAGATGAATCAACATATGACGAGAATCAATGTGGCCCAATTTATAAGCTCCCTTCAAATGAAACGTAGCAAAGGCAATTCTTGCAGCCTCCATTGTAGGTCTGCCATTAGAGAATTTCCCCACCAATGTCCAAGCAAAAGGCCGTGCAAAAGCTTCTAAAGCTTCCTTCGAAAGTTTCAATGATGGCATACCTTTGTGAATAGCGGCTGGTATCAATGGAATATCTTGGATTGGAGCCGCTTGAGTAGAGCTGATTATGGAAGCAAAAGATTTATTAGGGTTAGGAGGAGGCGCCGCCCTAGGGTTTGCATGAGAGTGTAGACGGCTGTAACAACATTCGGTTCAGCATTAGGGTTCTTCAGCGGATTAGGGTTATCATTTTGATTGGTATTAGGGTTTGCATTAGAGGGAAGAGGAGGAAACATGCCCGGATCAGCCATGGAGGGCAAAACCCTAATTAGGGTTTCACCAAGAACGGCAAGAATTAGAGAGAAAAGCTATTTAGTGCGTGTGTGTGTGTTTTTCATATTCGTCTGGGGTGATTTCATGGCAAAAAAAAAAAGTTTCGTAGTCTAAAAATGCTCGATAATCAAGATAGCTAATAGGGAGAGATTTCTTTTCAAAAGAGGTAGCATCCACAATAATAGAATCCCTAACCTCATCATTTTTTCCTGTAATGAAACAAGATTTCCTAGCATTCACAAGCTGACCCGAGAAATCTTGATACCATTTAAGACATCTCATATGGGCATCCAGAGAGTCTTTAGAACCATTGCAGAAAATAAGAATATCATCGGCATAAGAAAGATGAGATATCATAGGGGTATGGATGTGAGCCCTATATCGATATTGAGGATAATCAGAGTGAAGCCGGTTGAGACCCCTTTTGTGAATGTGGTGCCCAAGATAAGCGGCTCTCCTTTTTGTTTATTTATTTTTTTGGAATCACTTTCTCGTGTAAGGGGAATCACCGCCTCACATCAGTTTGGAAACGTCTGGTTTAATTTGAAAAACGGAGTTACCACGCCATTTTGATTTCCTCAAAACTTTGAAAAAAAGGATTTGGGTCCGGAGGTTAAGTTACCCTTTGGGAAGAACGGATCGTCGTTCACCCAAAGAGCCTTGTCGAAGCAAGTCTTCCAGGATCCACTTTTCATACTTGCCTTAGTGTTTTCGTGTGTGGGATGTGTATTTTGGAAAGGAGGGAATATACCAAGTAGTCTTCCGGACGTATAAATCATGAGTTGGTTATCGCTCGGGATTCCTTGGATTTTTATGTATTAGAGACTTTGGTCTGTGATCAAGATAGGGACACCGTTTTTAGAGTCCAAGGATGAGACCCTTTAGAAAGGAGTGACCTTTGCCTATCAATCCTACATCTTGAGACGATTTGGACTTTTTCGGGGCATTTATGCTCGTCTCAAGTGATGATCGGAGATATGTGGCTAGGGCTCATCTTTTTCTAAAGGAGAATCCATCTATGGCACCTTTGAATGGAAGAAATGACGTAAAGATAGGACCTTTACATCATCTCGCTCCAAGAGATGCTCCAAGTACCAAGGGGGACTAGGGAAGGGGTATAAAGATTGGATCTTTATACTCATCCTATGCCTTTTTGTGCCTTATGAAGGTCACTAGGCAATCCTAGGAGAGAGATCCAACCATGAGGGACATGGGGGATGCATGTTTAAGCTAAAGATGACATTTTTAATGAAAAGATGACATTTTTATGTGCAAAGGATGCTACTTGGTTGCAAAGGATGCTTCTTTGATGTAAAGAATGATTTTTTAATGCAAAGGATGCAACTTTGTGTGGAAAATGGCATTTTATGTGCAAAAGATGCATAAAGATGTCATTTTAGGAGCAAAGGATGCTACTTTGATGCAAAGATAACACTTTTAATGCAAAAGATGCAACTTTATATGTAAAGATGGCATTTTAGGAGCAAAGGATGCTACTTTCACATCACCATGTGAGAGATCCACCCTAGAACAAGCCTTTTTTGAGGTCTTATTTGTTCATCCTTGGGTTGGATCTTCCATGGATCCTATGTGATAGGGAAAAGGGGGTAATATGATTTACATGCCTAAAGAAGGGATCTTTAATGACAATATCAAATACCAAGCAAGTATATAGCAATATGTAAAGCAAGGAGCAAATATATAACATAAACACAAGTATAATGCAAGGTAAAGGAGAGGAGAGGTTACCAATGGTGGTATCCCTCTTTCTTCTTGAAGTTTACCTAAGGAAGGGACCAACTTTTGAAGGTTTTGATGAGGAGGGAGGTGGTTTTTGACACTCTCAGCTCACTGGAATTTCGTGGTGGTATTTTGGCAGAGTAATGTTACTGAAAATCCTCCCTAAAATGAATAGAGGAGGTCTCTATTTATAGGCAGTCTGGCAGCAGCTAATGAAGCCATGCGGCTGTAACACCATGGCAAATGAGGCCGCACGATTTTATCCTGAAATGACTCAGCTCATTTCTAGAACCATGCAAGGTGGCCTTCTAGAAGGGCATTTCCACCGAAGGAATACGTGGAATTTTAATTCCTAGTAAGTCCTTCGCCCCTCAGAAGGTTCGGAAAAGTTCCCGAATTGCCCCTGAACTTTAGGAAAGTCCGGGGAATTACCGGGAAACTTAACCGGAAGGCATGAGCCAGATTTGGGTACTTACACCTACTCAAAACTTCGGCTGCAATAATGAAAAGAGTGGGAGATATAGGGTCTCCTTGATGAAGACCACGAGAAGAATGGAAAAAACCAGAACTTTCCCCATTAACTAGAACCGAGAACCAACAAGAAGAAATACTTCGAAAAATCAAATCATTCCAAGTTTCTGAAAAGCCAAACCTTCTCATAACTTTAATCACCGCAAACCAAGATATGCGATCATAGGCTTTAGCCATATCTAACTTAAGCCCATTATTAGAACCCCTCACCTTTTTCCGAATAGAATGCATAAGCTCTTGAGCCAACAGGACATTTTCATGAATCAACCGCCCTTTCACAAACCCACTTTGTTGAGGAGAAATAATTCTTGGAAGAATTGGAGCTAGACGGGAATTAAGCAGCTTCGTAATAATTTTATTCGAGAAATTGCATAAGAAAATGGGTCTCATCTCCGGAAAAGAAGTAGGGGCGCTGACTTTGGGAATAAGGACAATAAGAGTCGAAGTCCAGCTTCTCGGCATTGGGAAACCTACAAAAAATTCCTTGACTGCTCTATGTAAATCCTCCTTAATAATGTCCCAACAGCCTTTGTAAAAAGCACCATTAAAACCATCAGGGCCAGCAGCACTTTGGCCATTCATAGACCAAATAATCTCTTTAATATCATCCAAAGACGGAATAGCCGTAAGCATCTCATTATCATCATCATTGATCAGCCTAGGAATTACCTCTAGAATGTCATCTTTAGGAATATCAAGGGCTCACAAGTTATCCTTCCCTGTTCTTCCTTCGGAGGTAAATATTGCTTTATTTTTTAATATTGTTATGGCTGCTCCATCTATTACTCGTTTCAAGCTTGTGTCTTGGATCCCTCCTGCTGTGGGGAATTTAAATATTTTGCTGAAGCTAGGGCTGCTCTTGATGGGATTACTCAAGCTAGGTTAATGGGTTATAATTCTCTTTGGCTCGAGGTTGATTCTGAAGTTTTGTCACTTATCTTACTTCGCAAATACAATATTCCATGGGAGATTTGGTACTTCGTTCAAGCCATTTTCATATTCATGGAGGAGGTGTCTATTCAGATTAGTCATGTTTACAGGGAAGGTAATAAAGTGGCAGATTGTCTTGCAAATATCTCGGCTTCTAAGCAAGCGGATTTTGAGTTTCGTTCTTTGGAATCTTGCCCCAAGCCGTGCCAGAGTCTTCTCTACTTTGATCGGATTTCGTACCCTAATATTAGACAGTAGGTTTTTATTATTTATTGATGTATTTTCTTTTGTTTTTAAATCCCCCCCCCCCTTTTTTGTCGAGGATCTTACAGGTTGTGTAAGAACTCCCCCTAGGTTTTTTCTGGTGGTTAAGGTTGTCATGTCCTCCACCATGTTTGTAATTTTATTTTTTGTTATTAATAAAATCTAGGGAGTACCGTCTCCTTTTGCCAAAAAAAAAGAAGCCATATATCACTTCCACAAATACCCTTTTGAATTTTCCTTCCTTTTTCCATGAGGATCTTGATACACACCTTTCTTTTTCATGAGAGATATTGAAAATCAAGAACATGTTATATTAAAGAATAAATTAAAAATGAAAATAAACTAGAAAATATTTACTTTTTTTTTTTTTTTTTACAAAGCACCATATATGACCTAATATGCTAAATGACTAGAATGATGCATCACACAGGTGAAAGAAAAAATCTCAGTTTCAGATGTGGCATAGGATGTGAGTCACATTTGGGGACACATCTAGATCACAGAAAGTCAATGGGCAATAATCTAATCTGCATAGCCTCTAGGATGCATCCACCCATTTTTTATTGTGGATAAATTGCATAATGAGTGGCTTTCACTTTTCTTATTATCCAAAGATAGCCCTTTTGTCCAGTGATCTTTTCAAGTCTGATTTCAAACTATTATCTTGAGGATTACTTGATCACACTGGACATGACTTCATATAAATGGGTGAAGCAGTTGTTTCTCTTTGATTAAGACACCCACTATAAGATATCTAGGAAGATTGTATCAAGTTATCAAAAGACAACATGAACAAGAAATGCCCACAATTAAGTAATTAGACATGTTAATAATGTAAGTCAAACAAGTGACCACACTAAGATATTTCGTGCTAATGCATGATTTTTTTTTTTGAGTTAGTATATATATAGATGTGTCATTGGATGTGTGCACATTTGTGCTCACATCTTCAAATATCACACAAGCTAAGAGACTTCCTCAAGGAGAAAATCTCTCAAGATCTAATGCCTTTGTAAATATATCAGCAAGTTGATTTTTAGTCTCAACAAATTCCAGACACATAATTTTTTGTTCAACAAGATCCCTTATGAAATGGTGTCTAATATCAATATGCTTAGTTCTGTAATGTTGGACAGGGTTCTTGGATATAAGGCACTCTTGTTATCACAAAAGACAGTAAGAATTTTGCTATTCAATCCATAGTCTTTAGGCATTTGGTTCATCCATAGCAGTTGTGTGCAACAGCTACCAAGGGCAACATATTCAGCATCTGCTGTAGATAGGGACACACAATTTTGCTTTCTACTATACCAAGAAACAAGGTTGTTCCCTAGATAGAAACAACCCCCAGTGGTACTCTTGTTATCACAATTGCCAGCCCAATCTAAGTCACCATACCAAACCAAATTAGTATTTGTCTCTTTGGAATAATGTAACCCTAGGTTTGCAGTCCCATTCACATATCTGATAATCCTTTTCAAGGCTTTTAGATGGGAAACCTTTGGGTTTGCTTGATATCTAGCACAGAGACATACACTATATATAATGTCAGGTCTACTAGCTGTGAGGTATAACAAACTACCTATCATGCTTCTATACACAGTCTGGTTTACACTCTCACCATCTGTGTCATGACTGAGCCTTTGGGATGATCCCATTGGTGTTTTGAGGTGAGAGGAGTTTTCAAAGGAGATTTTTTTCACCATATTTTTGGCATATTTGGATTCGGAGATAAACATACCTTCCTTGAATTGTTTAATCTGTAAACCTAGGAAGTAGTTCAACTCACCTACCATACTCATCTCAAAAGTAGAGGTCATGCTATCCATAAATGCAGTTAACATAGTGTCTGAATTTGATCCAAACACTATGTCATCTACATAAATTTGAGCCACAATTATCTCCCTCTTTTCTTTCCTCACAAACAGAGTTTTGTCCACTTCACCTCTCTTAAACTCTAAGTGAAGCAGATGATTAGTTAACCTATCATACCAAGCTCTAGGGGCTTGTTTAAGCCCATACAGAGCCTTTTTCGGTTTGTACACATGGTTTGGGAAATTATATACTAAAGTTGCCAAGTGATTTTTGGTTTAGCCAACATGGCTGCTGATGTTGGGACGGATACCTCTCTGTTACAGTTTCATGATCTTCCTCATCATTGCAAAGGTTTCTTTGCTCTTGATAAGGCAAAGACTCCTTATTTTAGGCTTGGTTAGTTGGTTATGGCTAGATTCCTTTTTGTTTTATTTTCTATGTATTCTAGCTTCCCCTCCCTGGATTGTAGAGGACCTTACGTCTTGTGTAAGGACTCCCCCCTTAGGTTTCTTTATTGGTGGTTGAGGTTGTCATGTCCCCCACCACGTTTGTACTTTCTTTTCTTTATTAATAAAATCTAGGGAGGTACCGTCCTCTTTTCGCCAAAAAAAAAAAAAAAGGGAAATCAGGATCCTCAAAACCCTTAGGTTGTTCTATATAGGCTTCTTCATTCAAGACCCCATTCAGAAAGGCACTCTTAACATCCATCTGATGAAGAGTTAGCTTAAGGTAGCAAGCTATGGCGAACAACAGTCTTATGGACTCAATTCTGGCAACAGGAGCAAAGGTTTCCTCAAAGTCAATCCCTTCAACTTGAGTATACCCTTGAGCCACCAATCTAGCCTTGTTCCTAGTAATCACCCCCTTTTCATCAGTCTTATTTTTGAAATTCCATTTTGTTCTTATGATATATCCATGAGAGGGCCTAGGAACTAAGTTCTAGACATCATTCTTTTCAAACTGACTCAACTCTTCTTGCATGGCCAAAATTCAGTCAACATCCTTTAAAGCCTCAGTTATGTTTTTGGGTTCAATGTTTGAAACATAACATCAAAAACTTACCTTGGAGAATGCCGATGAACAACTCCACAAACCAAATAGCTCTCGTAGTTTACCTTTCCCTTCGTCTCCGGTTCTCACTTGATCATGTACATCTCCACAACTTGTGAGGTGAGATGGTTTTTCTGGATCCTCAGGGGACATCCCTTGATCTTTCCACACACCCTTCCATATCACCTTCCGGAGTATCATCTTTGTCGATCTGCAGGAGCCGCCCTCGCTCAAGAATTTGGGAGGATATGGGGACATATGTGGGTGCGGATGTGGATGCAGATATGTCCATATCCTTAGTCAAATCCTTTTCTATTTCAGCATTAGTTTCAATTTTAGCATCCTCTGTTTGCTCCACATCATCTGTGTCTGTAACTTTCCAGTCTAGCAAGCAACCTGAAACATCATCCTCAATAGTCTTGAAGTTAAGATCAAGTGAATCATTCATTAAACACCACATTTGCAGATTCCATAATAGTTTTTGTTTTTAGGTTAAACACCCTATAAGCTCTACTTTTAGTGGAGTAGCCCATGATATTGCTTTATCACTCTTGGAATCAAACTTGGACAAGTATTTCCTATCATTGAGGATGTAACAGATACAGCTAAACACATGAAAATACTTTAGAGTAGGTTTCTTGCCAAGTAGGATTTGATAGGGTGTCATAGTGCTCCCAATTCTGAGAAACACCCTATTGCCAATGTGACAAGCAGTATTCAAGGCTTCTGCCCAAATTTTCTTTTACAAGTTTTTGGAACTTAGCATAACCCTAGCCATTTCTTGAAGAGTTCTATTATTCCTTTCGGCAACTCCATTCTGTTAAGGAGTTATAGGAGCAAAGAATTCATAAGTGATTCCCTTGGAGTTATAGAAGGCAATAAACATGGAATTTTCATACTCAGTGCCATGGTCAGACCTAATCCTTACAGCCTTAAGGCTATACATATTTCTGACCCTTTTGTACCAGTTTTTAAACTCACCTATGGTCTCAGATTTCTCCCTTAAGAACATCACCCATGTGTACTTGGAATAGTCATCAACACACACAAAAACATATTTCTTTCTACCAAAGCTTTCTACCTCTATAGACCCCATCACGTCAGTGTGAATTAACTCCAAACATCTAGATGTGGAGCATTGTTGGACCTTTTTGTGTGAAAATTTTGTTTGCTTTCCCTTCTGACATGAACCACACACATCAGTGTTTTTGAAGTTCAGTTTAGGGAGGTCCTTTACAGCTTCATACCTTTGGAGTTCCTCTAATTTTCTGCTGCTAGCATGCCCTAGTTTTTGGTGCCACAGATTGGCATCATTTATTTTAGTACTTAGGCAGGACAGATTTTCACTAAATTGGTAACAATTATCAGCAGATCTAGGACCAGTAAACACACATTTGTTATCTTTATCAAACACCTCACACAAGTGTTTATCATCCTTTATGGGCTGATTCTATTTGGGTTTCCTTTGTTCATGCAAGCTGCAATAGATTGACTCAGATTTCTCTTTGGGAAGATCTAATGGCCATTAGTGATGTGGATTTTCCTTGGATGGTAATTGGTGATTTTAACTGTGTTTTAGATCAATCGGAAAAAATAGGTGGCAAACCTATCAATAATATGGCTGTTACGGAATTCTCTGACATGATCCAATATTCTAACTTAATGGATCTGGTTTTGAGGGTAATGTGGCTACTTGGTACAATAAACAAAGGGGGAGAAGAGCTATTTATCAACAGCTGGATAGAGCAATGTATAATGATAAATGGCTTAATATGTTTTCTATTTCTCGGGTTACTCACTTATCCAGATTATGTTCAGATCATGCTCCAATCCTTGTGAATGTTATAATTGAAGGAGAAGTGAAGAAAAGCTCCTTTCGGTTTCTTAATATCTGGTTGAAGCATCCATCATTTTCTAAGCTTATCCAAGATTCTTGGGTTGTCCCAATGGATGGGAGGCCAATGGTTTCTTTTGCTAAAAAGTTGGGGCGGCTTAGAAAATGTATTTCTGAATGGAATAAACAGGTGTTTGGCCGAGTGGATCAACAAATTACAAATGCTGAAGATGAAGTGTTATATAGAGAAATCCAGCATCAACAAATCGGCAATGAGGAGTCTAGGGCTGCTTTGGGTCTTGCTCAGGCTAATCTCCTTCAAATGATGAAAATAGAAGAGGAATTATGGGCCCAAAAAGCAAATCTGTATTGGTTAAAGGCGGGAGATCGAAATACAAAATTTTTTCATGCCACGGTTAAGAAGAAAAGACAAAGGCTGTTCATTCATCGAATTAAAAATCGTCAAGGAGTATGGCTTACTGACCAAAATGATATAAAAGAAGAGGCAGTTAATTTTTATTCTGAGCAACTTCAAGGTCAGCATCAAAATCCCTTGGATGAATTCTCTTTCCTCATTCCTCGGCTGATCACTGATGAAGATAACAACATGCTTACTGGCGTCCCTACCATGGCTGAGATTAGGGATGTGGTTTTTAGGATGAATGGGCAAAGTGCAGCAGGTCCTGATGGTTTCACGGGGGAATTCTATAAAGGTTGTTGGGACATTATTAAAGGTGATTTTCATAGAGCTGTTGGAGATTTTTTTTTCTGGTTTTCAAATGCCTAGAAGCTGGACTAGCACCTTGATTGTTACTATTCCAAAGTTTGATGCACCTTCTTCTTTTTTGGAGTTTAGACCTATTAGCCTTTGTAACTTTTGTAATAAAGTTATCACCAAGCTTCTTACTTGCCGTCTTGCTCCTGTTCTCCCTTGTATCATTTCTCCCCAACAAAGTGGTTTTGTCAAAGGTAGAGTCATTCATGAAAATGTTCTTCTAGCTCAAGAAATTATGCAATCTATTAACAAGAAGGTTCGGGGTTCTAATGTGGCGCTTAAGCTTGATATGGCAAAAGCTTATGATCGGCTCTCTTGGTTTGGTCTTGTTAAAGTTATGAGATTATTTGGTTTCAATGAGATATGGATTGATATGATCGGCTCGCTTGCCTTTGCCATGAAGTTGTGGTGGCGTCTCAGAACCATTGACACTCTTTGGAGCCGTCTCATGTTGGCGAAGTATTGTTGGGAGATTCACCCAATGGATGCTTCTCTTACTTCTTATGCTTCGCATGTCTGGAAAAGGATGATTAAGGCTAAGCCTTGGGTGGAAGATAGGATGGCTTGGCGTATTGGTAATGGGGAGATTTCTATTCATGAAAATTGGCTTGATGTTCCAAGGATATTCCCCGGGCTCATGTGCAGATTTTTACTCTTTTTGAGAATGGTTTACCACGAGCTCTTCATATTCAAGAAGGTTTCGGTATGCACCTGCTTTCTTTAATCAATTCTCATAACATTTCCATTTCCAATACTCCTGATACTCCTATATGGCTTCCGTCATCTTCTGGTAAGTTTTCTCTCAATTCAGCTTGGCAAGAATGTCGTTCTAATAGGTCTCGTTCAAGGGTGTTTGATTTTTGCTGGTCCAAATTCATTCCTAAAAAGATTTCCATCTTCCTTTGGCGGGTTTTGCTTGGAGGGCTGCCTACGGACGATAGAGTTAAGCGGAAAGGTATATCTCTTGCTTCTAAATGTGATTGTTGTATTGCTGGTTGTGAGGAGTCTATTGAGCATATCTTTCTTCGTGGCGAATGTGCTAGGAGGGTTTGGAATCACTTTAATTCTATGTGTGGCATTCGGTTCTTAGTTGGGAATTTAAATGAAGCTCTTTTTTTTTTTTTTTTTTTTTTTTTTTTTTTTTTGGCGAAAAGAGGACGGTACCTCCCTAGATTTTATTAATTAGGAAAAATAAATACAAACATGGTGGGGGACATGACAACCTCAACCACCAGAGAATGAAAAACTAGGGGGGAGGCCTTACACAACGCGTAAGGTCCTCTACAATAGAGGGAGGGGAACCTAGAAAACAAAGCAAATAAGAGATACAAGAATCTAGCCATAAATGAAAACTATTTAAAACGGAAAATAGGAATGCCCGCCTTATCAAGATTGAGAAGTCCTCTACAATGATGGGGAGATGGGACTGCGAATTCCGGATCTGATCAACTCTTGGCGTCAACCGAAAAATTTGCTAAGCAATCGCCGACTTTGTTGCCTTCACGAAAAATGTGGGATATATGAACATTACACTGTTCCAAGATTAGGAAAATCTGCCGAACAATGTAGTAAATTTCCCATGGAATTTGGAAAACTTTGGTGAGAATTTTCATCGTAACCTCGTAATCAAGCTCCAACCAGACATGCGTAATACCAAATTTATGTGCAAAAATCAGCCCATCAAGGGCAGCCATTGCTTCAGCCCACATATTGGTACGGTGACCATAATATTTACCAAAAGCAAAGATGAACTTACCCTTAGAATTACGGATGATACCTCCACCTGAAGCTTCACCTGGATTACCCCGAGAAGCACCATCAGTATTAAGCTTAAAGCAGCCATGAGAAGGTTTGATCCATTTTACCACTTTAGGAGCGATAAACTTTGGCGCATTTACAGTAACCGAAAACCCGATGAATGGCAGCATCAAAAGTTGTACTCGAAAAGGAGGATGAAAGGAAGAGGCAATATCCGAAACCGATGAATAATAGAGGAGATGAGGCTATGACCGTAAAACCGAGATCCTTCAAAATGCCATTTGTTTCTAAAGCACCAAATATTCCAAGCAACAATTCCAGGGAGAATAAAAGTAAGCCATCTATTCAACCTAGAAGTATCCTTGGTGCGATTAAACCACCATGACGAGAGAAGAGCACGGAACGAGCCCCAACTGCAATGAACTCCACACACCTGGCCGAAATAATGCCAAACAAATTGCGCGGCCTCACCGTGAACAAATAAATGCTCCAAACTTTCTATCGATGGGGAAGAACAAAGAACCACATTTTGAGACAATATGAATGCCTCGCCTTTGTAAGGCCTCATCCGTAGGCACACCATTATGGAGGATTCTCCATAAAAGAACAGAATACTTGGGAGGGAGGTGTTTATGCCATAAAGATGCAAATATAGGGCTAGTGATGTGAGTTTGCCGACATTCACGCCAAGCTGAAGTAATTGAAAACTTACCCGTAGGAGACGGCTTCCATATGATTTTATCGTCATGTTCACTAAGAGTAATTTTCTGAGCATCTATCAACGCCAAAAGGGAATCACCAAAATTATCTCGGATATGCGCAGCCCGAGGAAGCCGATTCTCAAACAATGTGAAAACTTCAACATGCTGAAATGGAAGAATAGGCTTAACCCCGTCAAACCAACTTTCATGGATAGAAATCAGCCCCTGACCCACTCTCCAAGCAATGCGCTGCTCCATAAAATCTTTCACTCCGATCATGCGTTTCCAAACATGAGAAGCAAAGCTTGTAACCACCGCATCCATCGGATGTGATTCAAAACCGATTTGGCAAGCATAAACTCGGTCCAAAGAGAAGAAGATCCCCGAAGACGCCACCACAATTTCATGGCAAAGGCGTATGCAATATCTTCAAACCTTTCTAATACCAAGCCCCCTTCATCAAGGGGACGGCTTATTTTTTCCATCCAACCCAAAGGACATTTTCGAGTACCATCCGATCCACCTTAAAAAATTCATAATCAAACGCCGCATGGCTGTGATAACATTTTTGGGAGGGTCTATTACGTAAATGTAATAAAGGGGGATAGCTTGAAGGCAAGACTTAATAAGAGATACCTTTGCACCATGAGACAACCATTTTCCTTGCCAAGTAGCAAGTCTCTTTTCCATCTTCGAAGAAGAGGGCTGAACAAAGCTTCGAGTCTTTCGGCCGACATATAACGGACATCCTAAGTAGGTAATTGGGAGATCTTTTTTCCGAAAACCCGTGGCCGTGGCGATTAAATTGTCTTGAATAACGTCATTCTTCCCAAGAACAAAACAAGATTTCCCAATGCTAACAAGCTGCCCCGAGAAAGCTTGATATTTCTCTAAACATTCCATATGCCTTTGAACAGAATTTTTGACCCATTACGTAAAATTATAATGTCATCCGCATAAGATAAATGAGAGACCAGCGGAGTATTAATATGAGCACGGAATCTAAAAGCCGGGTTAGAGAGATGAAGATAATTTAGACCACGACTCAGAATTTCAAAGAAGAATAATGAATAAACTCGAAGATAACGGGTCTCCTTGACGAAGCCCCCTTGAAGAGTGAAAGAAACCGCAGCTTTCTCCATTCACAAGCACCGAGAACCAACAATTAGAAATGCAGCGATACACCATATCAACCCATTCAATGCAAAACCCGAATTGTTTTAAAACTTTGATTAGAGCAACCCAAGAAATACGATCATATGCCTTGGCCATATCAAGCTTGAAAGCAATATTAGCACCCCGAACCTTCTTTTTAATTGAGTGCATCATCTCTTGAGCTAAGAGGATGTTATCATGAATAACCCGACCTTTCACGAAACCACTCTGATTAGGAGAAATAATATGAGGGAGAATCTGCCCTAAGCGTGTAGTGAAAAGCTTTGTAATGATTTTATTCGAAAAATTACAAAGGCTTATAGGGCGGAGATCAGAAAAAGTTACCGGATTATCAACTTTCGGAAGGGTCACAATAAGAGTACTGGTCCAAGACCTCGGCATCTCAAAACCAGCAAAAAATTCCCTTATAGCTCGATGAAGATCATCCTTGATTATATCCCAGCAATAGATATAAAAAGCTCCTGTAAAACCATCAGGACCAGCAGCACTCTGCCCATTCATACTTTTTATAGTCTCCAAGACTTCATCCATAGACGGAACAGCCATTAACATATCATTTTCCGCCTCTGATACTAAGTTTGGAATGAGAGAAAGAAGATCATCATGCTCATTAGATACCCCCACATTAGCCGTCAACTGATTTTGATAGAACAAAACAGCCTCACTTTGAATATCTTCCTTCTTTGTGATAAGGTCACCATCTCCATTACGAATTCTATGAAGGAATAACCGTTGTCTCTTCTTTTTAACATAGGAATGAAAAAATTTAGTGTTTCTATCACCCTCTTTAATCCACTTTTAATTAGCCTTTTGTCTCCAAAAAGAGTCTTCAATATTCAAAGCATGCTGCAAATGAGCTTGAGCTAGAGATAAAGCAGCCCTAGCTTCTTCAGATGGATTACGTTCCAGCTCTTGCTCTTTAATCAGAACATCATCCTCCGCATTACGTACTTGTTGATCAATACGACCAAAAGTAACCTTATTCCACGCAGCCAAATCACGTCTAAGACGAGCCATCTTCTTACCAAACCGAACCATGGGACGACCATCAATCCATGCTACCCAAGAATTTCGAACAGTATCAAGAAAAGAAGAATGTTTGGTCCAAGCATTAATGAACCTGAAAGAACCCTTACACAATTCAGCCTCCACCCGAAAAGAAATAGCCAAAGGAGCATGATCCGAGCAAGTCTTGTTTAAATGTTGAACAGAAGTATTATGAAAAGTATGAAACCACTTTTCATTGTACAAAACTCTATCAAGACGTTGCTGAATAGAATTTCTGCCAATCTGCTTGTTCCACCAAGTAAATTTAGATCCCACGTAACCAGCATCAATAAGAGAAGCAGCTTGAATAGCAGCCGAGAACTCAACAGATTTACGGAAATTCAAAGGCCGGCCCCCAAGCTTTTCCTCTTGGTCAAGAATCACATTAAAGTCCCCACACACCATCCAAGCAAGCTGAGTATCACTAAGATTGATAAGGTCATCCCAGAGGATTCTCCTATCAAACTTATTGCAACGAGCATGGACACAAGTTAAAAGAACAGGAGAAGGCCATAAATTATGGGAAACTTGCACCGAGAGGGCTTGATCACTATCATGAAGGAGATGGCAATTAAAGCCATGCTTCCACAAACACCAAATTCTGCCACTATCATTAGACATACCACCACTACAATTTAATTTGCGAACAAAAACATCTAACTTAGACTTATGCAGCTTTGGCTCATAGATAGCCACTACCGAAGCAGCATGAAGATTCATAAGCTTTTTAACACGTCTCACAGTGGCTTTGTTACCAATGCCACGAAGATTCCAACTAATAACAACCACCATTGATAAATAAAAATCAAATTATAAAAGAGAACTCACAAAATTAAGCTCGAGGAGAAACTGATTTGTTTCTGTTTTTCCGAGAAGTAACTGTAATGAAACCTTCAGAATCAACTTGTTGGTTGGGCTGCAAAGCAAAAGGAGTGGAACCCGCCTTTTCGGTTATGAACGAGGACGGAGGTGGAGTAGCCCTTGGAGAAAGATTAAGATTAGCAATCTGATCAATGGAACTATTTTGTGGGGGAGTGGTAACTACCAGAGGAGCTTTGATATTATCACCTCGAGTCTCGGACACATGATTGGCAACATTTTCCAAAACAGCTACTTCTAACTTTTCCGCCTCAATCCGATCGCAGTAGCCGTTGAATTGCCATGAACAACCTCGTTGCAAACCTTTTGCAATATTTGATTCACTGCTTCCGGTAGGGCTTGACCTCGTTTTGCAATATACACTTTCTTTTGGACAGCCACATTATCATTTTTTGACGTACCAGCCACATCTTGATTCCCATTGGCATTAGGTTTCTTGGTGTCCTCCTTGTGATCAGCCTTCAAATGGACAAGATCATCCGTGAATATCTTCTCTTTATTTGATTGTAAACGCTTACATTGGCCAACATCATGACCCAAAGTAAGGCAATGCTTACAGTACCGGGGTAAATTATCATATTCAACTTTCTGATAAAAACTTGGCAAAGCATCACCACAATCAATAAATACTTCGTTTGGTAACTTTTTAAGCACATCGACTTGAACCAAAATTTTGGCAATGCTTGGCCGAGAGAGCTCCATAGTTGCCTTATCAAGCGAAAGCGGGGTTCCAATTGCCTGAGCTAGCGAGAACAAGAAAGATTTATTGAAAAGATGAACGGGTAAACCTGGTAATCCAATCCAAACCGGAACAATAGAAGATTCTTGCTCCGGCCGCCATGCCGGTGACCACGCAAGAGTCCTCATTGGGAATTTATGCACATACCAAACTTCTTTCATCCAAAGCCGTTGGTAATCAGCTTCAGTGGTTAACTGGATTAACATGTGTTTGGAATCAAGATGTCCCAACTTGTAAATACCTTTGAGATTAAACTTAGCAAAGGCAATTCTAGTATCCTCCATTGACGGGCGACCATGGGAAAATTTTCCAACAAGTGTCCATTTGAAAGGCTTAGCAAATATATCAATAGCCTCTTTCGAAAGCTTGATAGCTGGTGTTCCTTTGTGGGTTGAAAGCGGGGCAAGAGGGATTGCATGTGATTGAGGAGTTTGCGAAAAGAGATCCGCAAAGGATTTTGTTGGCTGCGGTTTCATAACATTAGGGTTGTGCTTGACGGCATCATGAGCTTCCCGGGTTGGAAGATTGTTCAAAGTAGGCGCATTATTGTTTCCTCGCCGAGCAAAGATTAGGTTTTTTTGCATGGACAAAGACGGCGCATTAGGGTTTGTGGTGTTTGTTGCAAAATCTGGTTGGGAATGAGTAGCGTGAATGGGAGCGACGGGAATGTTGAAAAAGTCGGCCGGAAAGGCCATTGACGGCGGGGAGGCCCCTAGGGCAGAAACCCTAGACGCAAGAAAGAGAGAACGCTTCTTTGTTGGTGGCAAGGGCCTTCTCATCCTTCTTCTTCAGTTACTAAATGGTTGACTTGCATTATTCCTGCTATCATTTTATGGGAAATTTGGATGGCTCGCAATAAATGTCGTTTTGATAACTCTCCGATGTGTTCCAACAACATTATCTATAAGGTTTGCTCCTACACTTCTAATATTGCTGATGCTTTCTCTGTGACGTTTCCAAAATTGAATGGTGATATTCATTTAATGGATGTTTTTCGGCTGAAGTTCTATCCCCCACCCTCTCGGATCTTTAGATTGGTTGTGTGGAATGCTCCCGATGACGGTGGATTAAAGTTAATACCGATGGGGTTTCTCGTGGTAACCCGGTATTGTCGCCGGGGGGTATAATTCGAATCCCCTTGGAGATTTCATTTATGGTTTTGCTAATTTCTATGGTGTTCACTAATATGATGGCTGAGGCTCTTGCTGCGAGGGATGGTCTCATTAATGCTCATAATCTTGGTTTTCTTCGTATTTGGTTAGAGCTTGACTCTAAGGTTTTGGTGCATATTCTGAACAAGGAATATCATATTCCGTGGGCTATTTGGTATGTTGTTTCGCACATTTTCGTTTGATGGATCAGATGGAGGTTCGGGTTACGCATATTTTGAGAGAGGGTAATGGTGTGGCTGATGGTTTAGCCAACATGGCTGCTGATGTTGGGACGGATACCTCTCTGTTACAGTTTCATGATCTTCCTCATCATTGCAAAGGTTTCTTTGCTCTTGATAAGGCAAAGACTCCTTATTTTAGGCTTGGTTAGTTGGTTATGGCTAGATTCCTTTTTGTTTTATTTTCTATGTATTCTATCTTCCCCTCCCTGGATTGTAGAGGACCTTACGTCTTGTGTAAGGACTCCCCCCTTAGGTTTCTTTATTGGTGGTTGAGGTTGTCATGTCCCCCACCACGTTTGTACTTTCTTTTCTTTATTAATAAAATCTAGGGAGGTACCGTCCTCTTTTCGCCAAAAAAAAAACAATGGGGAGAGCTGTGGTTTTTTTCATTCTTCAAGGGGTTTAAGGCAAGGGGATCCTCTATCCCCTTATTTGTTCATTATTGCTGCGGAAATGATGAGTTGTGGGTTAAATCATCTTCACACGGTTTTTCCCCAATATAGGTATCGTATTCATATTAATATTCCTATGGTTTCTCATTTAGCATATGCGGATGATGTGATTATTTTTTGCAATGGGTCTAAAAACTCTCTTGAGAGTCATATGAAGTATTTGGATTGGTATCAACAATTTTCGGGCCAGCTGGTTAACATCCAAAAATCTGGTTTCATTACGGGCAAAAATAGAGACCGAGATGAGTTAGTGGCTGCCATCACGGGGTTTGCAAAACAAGACCTCCCTTTAAATTATCTTGGCTGCCCATTGTATACGGGACGAAAGTGCATCAGCATTTTTTCTCCTTTGGTTCGAAAGATGGAAAATAGACTAGCGTCTCGGAAAGGTAAATTGTTATCTTATGGAGCAAAGTTAACCCTTATTCAGTCTTGTCTCTCTGCTATCCCTTTATATTACTTGGCTCTTATTGATCCGCCTAGGGGTGTTATTCATGCTATGGAAAAGATTATTGTGCGCTTCTTTTGGAGTAATATTGATGGGAACAAGAAATGTCATTGGATTTCTTGTGATAAAATGAGCTGGCCTATTGATGAAGGTGGTTTGGGCATCCAAAAATTTGAAGATATCCCTTGGCTTTTGCTATGAAGCTTTGGTGGCATTTGAGAACCGTTGATTCTTTGTGGAGTAAGGTTATGCTTGCAAAATATTGTTAGGAAATCCACCCCATGGATGCTACCCTTGTTTCCTTTTCTTCTCATGTTTGGAGACGGATGATTATTGCTGCTAAGCCTTGGGTGGAAGAGCGAATTGCCTGGCGTGTGGGGAGAGGTCAGCTTTCTTTGCATGAAAATTGGCTTGAGGGATCCATGGGTCATATTCCTTTTGAGCATGCAGAAATTTCTTCCTTATTTGAGAATGGGATGCCCCGTGATGATTACATCCGAAATGTTTATGGTCCTCATCTTCTTTCTCTAATTCATTCTCATTCTATTAATATTTCTGATGATCCGGACACCCCTATCTGGCGGCCTTCTACTTCTAGAAAATTCACAGTGAATTCGGCATGGAGAGAGTGCAGATCAAGCAAGGTTCGATCTCCTATTTTTGCTTCTTGCTGGAATAAGTATATTCCGAAGAAAATTTTTGTTTTTCTTTGGAGAGTTTTGCATGAGGGATTACCTACGGATGATATGGTTCAGCGGAGAGGTGTTAGTTTGGCGTCTAAATGTGATTGTTGTGTTGCCCCTTGCCAAGAATCTATTTCTCATATTCTTCTTGGTAGTGAAACCACTATGGCTGTTTGGGCCTATTTCAGCTCTTTATGTGGTGTTCGGATGTTCTTTGGTAGTTTTCGCCAAGCTCTTATGGGTTGGTGGTTTGATGCTGCTAAGCCTTATTCTAATGCATCCCATTATTTCTTGGGAGCTCTGGGTAGCTCGGAATAAATGTAGATTTGATGGAGTTGGCATGAATTCGGGTTGCATTATTCATAAAGTCAAAGAGCAGGTCTACCTTATTGCTGCTTCCTTTTCTCTATCTTTCCCATGGTCTTATGATGAAGAACATCTTATTTCTATTTTCCGGCTGGCCGTTAAGTCTGGCTATTTATCAAAGATTAGACAGAGCTTTGTATAATGAGCAATGGTTGCAATTGTTTCATTCTACCCGTGTCACTCATTTAGCTAGAACTTGCTCAGATCATTCTTCGATTCTTATCACTTTGCAACTTGAAGCTGAAGTGCGTCATGGCTCATTTCGCTTTCTTAATGTGTGGCTGAAGCATCATTCCTTTCAGGAGCTTGTAAAAACATCTTGGGCTGCCCCTATGGATGGAAGACCGATGGTGTGCTTTGACAAGAAGCTTGGGCATCTCCGGAAGACTATTTCTGAATGGAATAAGCATATATATGGGAGAATTGATCAGCAAATTAAAAACGCAGAAGATGAAGTTTTGGTTAGGGAAGCTCAATATAAAACTCTTGGTGATGATGATTCTCGGGCTGCTCTAAATTTAGCCCAGGCGCAATTACTTTCAAAGTTGAAATTAGATGAAGATTTATGGGCCCAAAAAGCTAATTTAAAGTGGTTAAAGGAGGGAGATAGAAACACAAAGTTCTTTCATTCTGTTGTAAAGAAAAAGAGGCAGAAATTATGTATTCACAAAATAAAGAATAGAGATGGCGTATGGCAGAAAGAGAAAAATGAAATTAAAGAGGAGGCCATAAGGTTTTATTCGGAGCAGCTTCAAGGTCATTGTGAGATTCCTGCCGATGATTTTATGTTTCTTATTCCTCGGCTGATTCGAAGAGGATAACACCTCGCTTACGGCTGTTCCTAATGAGGATGAAGTTCGAGAGGTTATTTTTTCTATGAATGGCCAAAGTGCAGCTGGCCCGGATGGTTTCACGGGTGAATTTTATAAGGGCTGTTGGGATATAATTAAGGCTGATTTGGTGCGTGCTATTGGTGATTTCTTTTCTGGGTTTCAAATGCCAAGAAGCTGGACTAGTACTTTAATTGTCACAATTCCTAAGGTGGATTCTCCCTCTTCTTTTTCGGACCTGAGACCGATTAGCCTCTGCAATTTCTGTAATAAGGTGGTTACAAAATTATTAACGTGTCGTCTGGCTCCCATTCTTCCTCGCATTATTTCCCCGGAGCAGAGTGGGTTTGTTCAAGGTAGGGTTATTCATGAGAATGTCTTATTGGCTCAGGAAATTATGCAATCTATAAACAAGAAAGTTCAGGGTTCTAATGTGGCTCTCAAGATATGGCGAAAGCTTATGATCGGCTATCTTGGTTTGCTCTTATTAAGGTGATGCGGCAATTTGGTTTTAATGAGGTTTGGATTGATCTCATCTTCCAGTGTATTTCTAATAGCTGGTTTTACGTCCTTGTTAATGGGGAAAGTTGTGGTTTTTTTCACTCTACTAGGGGCCTTAGGCAAGGTGACCCCTTATCTCCTTATCTTTTTATTATTGCGGCGGAAATGATGAGTAGGGGTTTAAATCTGCTGCATACTATGTTCCCTCAGTACCGGTACCGTATTCATATCAATTCTCTGTTAATCTCTCACCTTGCCTATGCGGATGATGTGATTATCTTTTGTAATGGTTCGAAATCTTCTTTAGAGGCTCATATGAAATACTTGGATTGGTACCAGAATTTTTCGGGCAAATTAGTGAATATCAACAAGTCTTGCTTCATTACGGGTAATAATGGTAATAGAGATGAAATTGTAGCAGCCACTACGGGTTTTGTAAAACAAGATATCCCATTGCTATATTTGGGATGCCCGTTATACACGGGTAAAAAGAAGATCAGCCTCTTTACTCCTCTCATTAGAAAAATGGAATCGAGACTTGCTTCTTGGAAGGGTAAATTACTCTCTTTTGGAGCCAAACTCACTCTTATTCAATCTTGCTTATCTGCTATGCCTCTCTATTATTTATCCCTCATTGATCCTCCAAAAGGGGTCTTTCGTGCTTTGGAAAGGATTATTATGAGATTTTTTTGGAGTTCTAATGATGGGGAGAAGAAATGTCATTGGCTTTCTTGGGATAAAATGAGCTGGCCGATTGAAGAGGGAGGTTTGGGGATTCGAAAATTCGAAGATATGGCTATGGCTTTTTCCATGAAACTTTGGTGGCGTTTACGTACCTCTAATTCTTTATGGAGTGAGCTTATGTTGGCTAAATATTGCTGGGAAATTCACCCTATGGATGCATGTCTCACATCATACTCTTCTCATATTTGGAAAAGATTAATTGAAGCAAAGCCTTTAGTGGAGGATAGATTAGCTTGGAGGATTGGGAGAGGAGACATTTCCATTCATGAAAAATGGTTAGAAGGGGATATGGGTCAATTTCCTTTTGCTCACATTGAGGTCTCTTCTCTTTTCCATAATGCCGTTCCTCATATTGATCACATCCGAGAGTCTTTTGGCCAGCAGCTTGTATCTCTGATAAATTCTCATTCTATTTCTTTATCGGATAAGGAGGACGTCCCGATTTGGATGCCTTCTTCTTCTGGTAAGTTCTATGTTAATTCAGCTTGGAGAGAATGTCGTTCTAGCCGTCCTCACTCTATTATTTACTCTTATTGCTGGAGTAAATATATCCCCAAAAAGATTTCGGTGTTTCTTTGGCGTGCTTTGTATAATGGATTGCCTACGGATGAGAGAATTCGCTCTAAAGGTATCTCCCTTGCTTCTAAATGTAATTGTTGTAATGCAGCAAGTGAAGAATCCATGGCGCATATTTTGGTCTATGGAGATATTGCTAAGAAAGTTTGGGATTTCTTCAGTGGTTTGTGTGGCATTCGTTGTTTCATGGGGCATTTGAATCAGGTCTTCATTAGTTGGTGGCAAAGTCATTCCAATTCTGATTCCAATGTTTGTTCATGGCTTTCTCGTCTCCTTCCAGCTCTTATTTTATGGGAAATTTGGTGCGCTAGAAATAAGAGCAGATTTGATGATGTTCATATGAGTTCCAAATTCATAAGGTTCGTTCTCAAGCTTCTAATATCGCTTCCTCTTTTTCCCTTTCTTTCACAAGAAGTCAAGATAATATTTATTTGATGGATATATTTCATTTGGCCCCTAAACCCTTTTTGATTCCTAAAATCCGAATGGTTTTATGGGTTCCCCCTAATGTTGATGAGATTAAGCTTAACACGGATGGTGTTTCTAGGGGTAATCCGGGTATTGCTTCTGGGGGAGGTGTTTTTAGGAATCATAAAGGGGATTTTGTTCTTGGTTTCTCCCATTTTTATGGCTGCCATTCCAATATGATGGCGGAGGCAATGGCTGCTAGGGATGGGCTTATTTTAGCTCAAGCGCATGGATTCCATCGTGTTTGGTTAGAGGTTGATTCTCAGGTTCTGTTGCGGATTCTTATTCGGGAGTATCATATTCCATGGGTTGTTTGGTATGTTATTTCTCATATTCATAGATTATTGGCTCAAATGGAAGTTCTAATTACTCATATTCTTCGCGAAGGGAATGGAGTTGCGGATGGTTTAGCTAATTTTGCTGCAGACGAGGTCCAAAATTTCACATTCACCTCTTTTAGTGATATTCCTAGGCCTTACAAAGGCTGTGTTGTTCTGGATAAGGCTAGGATCCCTCATGCTCGTTTTCATTAGCTCCATGGCCAGATTTTTATATAGGTTGTTTTCTATTTATTGTAGTCACCCCTCCTTATATTGTAGAGGACCATACGACGTGTGTATGGCCTCCCCCCTAGATTTCCTTTTCTTGGTGGTTGAGGTTGTAATGTCCCCCACCATGTTTGTAATTATTTTCTTTATTTAATAAAATCTAGGGAGTACCGTCTCCTTTCGCCAAAAAAAAAAAAAAGTCTTATGTTGCCCCAAAAATCAGATTGGTTTCTTGGGAATCTCCTAATGATAATTATATCAAGATTAATATGGATGGGGTTTCTAGGGGAAATCCGGGCACTGCTGCGGGTGGAGGTATTTTTCGGGATTCTAACGGAGATTTTATTTATGCTTTTGCTAACTTCTATGGAGTTGAATCTAACATGATGGCTGAAGCATTGGCTGCTCGGGATGCTCTTCAAAGAGCTTTTCATAGAGGTTATCATCACATTTGGCTTGAGGTTGATTCTCAACCCCTTATGCGCATTATCATCCGGGAGTATCATATTCCTTGGTCTATATGGTATATTATAGCCCATATTCATCGTCTTATGTCTCTTATGAATGTTCGGGTTACTCACATTCTTCGTGAAGGGCATTGCTGATGGCTTGGCTAACAAGGCTGCTGATGATAAACAGAATCTTGAGTTTCTTCTTTTCCATGACCTTCCTCGCCGCTGCAAAGGTTTCTTTGCCTTGGATAAGGATAGGACCCCATATTTTAGACACTATTAGTTGTTATGGCTAGATTCCTTTTTTATTTATTTTCTATGTACTCTAGTATTCCCTCCCTTTATTGTAGAGGACCTTACGTCTTGTGTAAGGACTCCCCCCTTAGGTTTTTTTTCTTGGTGGTTGAGGTTGTCATGTCCCCCACCATGTTTGTATTATTTTTTCCTTATTAATAAAATCTAGGGAGGTGCCGCCCTCCTTTCGCCAAAAAAAAAAAAACAAGTGTTTATCAAATTGAACATGTAGGTCATCATCACACAACTGACTGATACTTATCAGGTTGGCCTTTAAGCCTTCTACATGGTAAAAATTGTGCAGTTTTGGAAGACCCTTAACATCCAGGGTTCCTTTCCCAATGATTTTACCTTGTGCACCACCACCAAAGTTCACCTTTCCCCCATTGATCATCCTATAGTCTGTTAGGACATCTTGGTTCCCAGTCATGTCCTAGAGCACCCACTAGCAAAATACCAGAAACTAGAGACACTACTCTTGGGGGAAGAGTAGACAACATTGCAGGTAGCACTAGGTTTAGCCACCCACTTAGTTACAATTTTCTTTTTGTGGTGGTGTGTTGCTGTATACTTGGATGTGTACCTGAATGTGTACACATCTTGTCACACATCTGAATTTTTACAGAACCAGCTTTTATGTCAGCTTTCAATTTATAACAGAAGGGACGAACGTGCCCAAGAGCAAGACAGTAATGACAGATATAATGCCTTCTCCTTGGCCTTTTGGCACTTAAAATAGGTTTTTCAACAGTTTTTAAAATCTCACTTCCCTCTTTTACAAATTTAGTTTTTTCAAACCCAATACCAGTTTTTCCAGTTTTACCAAGAGTTATAACTTCATCAAGTTTCATTTTTCCAGTATTTAACTTGGTTAATGTACCTTCAGCTTTTTCAAAATCAGTTTTGAATTTTTCAAGCTCAACTTCTCTCTTGGTTACCAGAATCTCAAGTTTAGCAATGGTATCTTTTTGATAATCATTTTCTTTTGAAAGTTTAACTTTCTCATCTTCACAAACAGATAATTTATCAGAAAGAGTTTTGTTTACCTTGGCTAGTACCTCAATTTTGTCCATCCTCTTTATCCATTTTGTATGCAGTTCTCTGTATGTCTCAAAGAGTTCCTCATAGAGAATGTCTCTTTCTTCATCATCTGAATCTCATTTTATGGAGAAACAGTTGAGAGTCAGATTAGATGTATCTTCAGATGTGTCCAAGGATCTGTCCAAATCTGAGTCCACATCCACATTCTCCTCAGAATCTCTTTCTTCTATTCCTGCAAAGTGAGCATTAAAAACAGAATGGCAGTTAATATCTGATATATTAGCAACTTCCTCTTCATCCTCACTATCACTCAGGAAAGCAGTTAAGCTCATTCCCTTCTTTTTAAGTATGTTAGCACACTCATTAGCATAGTAACCAAAGCCACGACATGCTCTACATTGCACATATTCAGAGGATTTCTTTTTCTCTAAGTTTGGCCTTTTGAAGCCATTCTCAGTGCTAACTTTAGGTTGCTCATCGCTGGGAGCAGGTCTGTTGGAAAACTTGCTCATTCTTTTATTTCTTAGCATAGAACTGAACTTTTTAGAGATGAGGGTCACATCCTCATCCTCAAGGTTTGACTTGTCAATTTCTGAGCAGATCTCAACCAGTTCCTTTGGAACAACTGCAGAGCTTTTGAGGGCAAGGCTTATGGCCTTATTCTTTTTCTGAGCTTCAAGATTTAGCTCAAACACAGTTAAAATACCAACAAGTATGCCATACAAGCTCTTTCATCAATAGATTTGATGTAGTTACGCATCTTAGACTTCCAAAAGGAATAATTGGTGACATCCAAGACTGGAAGCCTGTTTTGATGATTCTGACATTCCATTATGACTACACTTTCTGGATCAACACTCAGTAATATGTCGAGAGTTGGCTCTGATACCAATTGAAAGTCTCGTGTAGCTAGGAACTCAAGTCAACACAACAGAACACAGATGTGAGTACAGATGTGAGTTACAACTGTTCACACATCTACCAATAAGCAGCAGAATAATAATAAAATAACACAAAGAATTAAACGTTTACTCGTTCTAATCCCAGCAAACAAGACTTTAAGCCCAAAAAGCTTTTCACTATTTAAAATCTGATTTTACAAAAACCAAAATCAAAAAAGTGAAAACAAAAAGATTAAAAATACTAAAAACAAGCTCTAACCAACTTCTAAACAAAGAACACTCTTCCTTTTCCAAGGAGAACCTATTCTAAATAGATGTAGAACAAAAGAACTTGTATGAAAACTAGATGTGAGTTCGGATGTATGACACAACCTTACTCACAACCTAAAAGAGATTATCGAATCCGTGAAGAACAAAAGGAATTGTCTTCCAAAGAATTCTCTAAAAATTGTGTCTTCTCAATGTGCCCTTGTCTTGTATTTATATGCACCTTTGAGAAGTCCTTCAATCAATTCAACTCTCTTCCTTATTTGATGCAATCAAACTCCTACAAGGAAACATAAGATTTTATTAATAGAAACGAAAATATAAAAACGGTGGGGGACATAACAGCCTAAACCACCAGAAGGCAAATAAAACAAAATGTGGGGCTTAAAGCCAACAATAAAGTATAGAAAACTATGGGGTGGGGTGCAAGTCCATTTGGACCGCCCCATTACAAGAGGAGGGGGAGGCTAAAATCTAAACCAAAGAAATCAGCCCCAAACCGGATTTTGCAGTTACTGCAAACAGCAAAGAAGAAAACACGGGCAAGTATGAAAATGAGGAGTGGCCATGTCCAAAGGCTAACGTCGCCGCGCGACCTCATATGCCAGGGGGCAAGAACCCAATGAAGAGGAATTGCAAAAACCATTAGGAAAAATTCGCCAAACTGTTGTCAATTGAACCAACATCCAACTGACCAATAAATTGCAGTAGCACAAAAAACCCAATAATTTTTTGCAGTAGCACAAAAAAAAAACAATTTTTATTGAACATAAGAGAGGGCATGCCTGGAGAGTAACCCAAGCAGCTGCAAATTGAGCCACGGATGCAGCCATGGACGAGAACTCAGGTCGCCGGAGACAGCAGCAGGGAGACGCCGGCGCTGGTGTGAGACGCTGCTGAACTCTATGAGTTCCACATGAAACAAAGACTGTTGCATAGGCCGAGTAATTGTATCTTTGTCTATTGACAAAGTTGAACCAAACAGTTTTTGCAAATATCACAAAAACAAGGTTTGTTGAACAAATGAGTGGGCAGGCCGGAAAAGCCAACCCAATTAATCGCAATTGGAGATTCATGGTCCGCCTTCCAAGCCGGCGTCCATGGCAGAGTAAGGGTTGTGAACGGAGAACAACCGGAGTTCGAAAAGGCTGTGTCGCCGCATCTGGGAATGGAGGGGGTACATCAAGATCAAAGGTTGAATTAGGAGAATTCGAAGAAGGGGATTGTTTATAGAAGGGCTTGTGGCTGTTTTCCATCTCCAATAACAACACATCGACCATGGAATCCAACCAGAAGAAGGGGGCTGCCACCCCTTGCGGCGGCTGAATAAAATTAGGGTTGGTTGCTTTGTGCGCCGCAATAGGGATGGCTGCTGAATGCGCTGTAATAGAGTGTTGTTGATGTAAAGGCGAGGTTGCCGGCGTTGGGGAAGACGGCGCGGCTTGGTTATGTGTAAGATTCAAAATAGGGATAGAAATAAACGATGTCCTAGGACGGAGAAGATGAAAAAACGCCTAGAGAGAGAAAGTTAGAGAGAGAAGCTCTCAATTTTTTTTTTAACTCCGGTAATGAGTTACAAGGAAACATAAGATTAACACACACAAGGAAAGAGATTTGTTAGAAGGTTAGTCCTAAACTAAATATATTTACATAAAGGGCAAATGACAATTTAGGGCCTGAAGTCGAGGGGGTGGTGTCAAAAAGGGGCCCCATATCTAATTTTCGTCAAATCAGGGCTCAATATCTAAACTTTTCATCAATTAAGGGCTTTTTGACGAATTTTGTTAGAAAAGTCAGTTAAGTGACATGTGCCACGCATGTGCTGGACAAGTTGGACTAAATTGAAATGCAAATTAGTTATGAAGGAGTGAAATGAAAAGTTTTAAAAATTGATGACTGTTACAAAATATTTTTTTAAAAATAATATTTTTTGAAAATATATATATTGTGAAAAGCATTAATTTTTAAAGCAAAAAAGTATTTTTTTTAAATAATAATTAATTTTTAACGTAAATCTTGTAATATTTTTTTTAAAAAATAAAAGTAAGTGACATGTCACTTAAATCTTTTTGATTTAGAAAATTTTATTTAAAAAATTGCCAATTTTTATTTAATAAAGATAATTTTATTTAAAAAGGATAATTTTATTTAAAAATGTAATAAATTTTTATTGCAAATTTTAGAAATGAAAAAATTCTTGTAAAATACCATTTTTTACTAATTTTTAAAAATAAATTGTTTATGATTTATGTATTTTTTTTTCAAAAATATAAATTTTCACATAAATTGTGTAGTATTTTTTTTTAAATACAACTTTGTTTTTATTTTTTTAATAAATTATATTTATCACATTATAAATTAAAAATTATATAAATTAAATATATTTATCATTGAATTAGCATTAGATAATAAAAAAATGTGAAATTATCAATTAAAGTCTTTATTAATTGCATTTTATTACATTTTTCTGAATGAATAAAATTTATTAAATTTTTCTTTAATGTAAAAATACTTTTTATTTACATTATAGTTTTCAATTAATTCTTTATTAATTGAAAAAAGTGTCGTTCTCTCTCTCTCTCTCGTACGCCGATCTCTCCATTCCTCCTCCGACGTACGCCGGCGCATCACTTGCAGACGAAGGGGAGGAGGTGTGTTGTCGGAGTTGGGGAAGGGTTGATAGGGGTGGAGAATGTAGATCCGGAAGAGGGTGGTCAGAGTGGGGGAGGGATCGTCATCGGTGGGGTGGAAGACGCCGGCCACTATTTGGGTGGGATGGGGTCAGATGGATTGAAGGGGACGAGAGGTCGCCGGAATCTGGGGAGGGCTGAGGTCGCCGGCCTGAGAAAGTAGAGAGGGAGAGAGAGAGAAAGTGAGGCAAGGAGAGAGAGAGAGAGAGAGAGAGAGAGAGAGAGAGAGAGAAAGTGAGGTTTTTTTATTTGGAATTAAATTAATTTCATTTAAGCTCCATATTTATAAAATATGTCATTTAACCCCTTAAAAGTTAGTGCCAATTCAATTTAGTCCAACTTGTCTAGCACATGCAAGGCACATGTCACTTAACTGACTTTTCTAACAAAATTCGTCAAAAAGCCCTTAATTGACGAAAAATTTAGATATTGAGCCCTGATTTGACGAAAATTAGATATGGGGCCCCTTTTCGACACCACCCCCTCGACTTCAGGCCATAAATTGTCATTTACCCTTACATAAATAAAAGATATTTATATATTAACAATGTTCTTTTCCAAATAAGAAAATAAATCTTTGCTAAGAAAGTCATACAATCAACTTACCAAAACTTATTAATTGTAATTGAATTAGGAAAGTAAATATTCCCTAAAATCTCACTATTTCAGAATGTAATCGACTAAGAATTTAGTCGGACATATTTTGAGTAGTAAAGAGAGATCGACTAAGTATTTAGTCAGACCTGTTTAAAGTAAGAGAAAATTTGTAAGTTCCTTAATTCACCTAACTGGGTCAGATTAAAGAGGACTTAGAGAAGTTCTTTTCGTCGTAGTTTTGAGCTCGCGTTCAGCTCGATCTCTAAGTTTAAGTGAAGCGATTAATGCAAGCTCGAGGTAACCGACTTAAATTCGGGTCGTCCTGATCTTACTCGAATAATACTTGAATTCCGAGTCGGAGAAGTAATCTCGACTAGTTCGTTGTAGATCTTCCATTTAGGTCGGATCATACAAAAACAATTACACTTTGAGTAAAGAAAATATTTTATTGAATATCAAAGAATTACTAATTTTGAATTGGAAACTAAAAAGACATAACCTATTTGACAACTCTAAAAATAGTACTTCTTCAAATGACTATCATGTCATGGGTGCTTTAGTTCCTCTTTTTTTTTATTTTATTTTTTGGCGAAAGGAGACGGTACTCCCTAGATTTTATTAATAACGAAAAATAAAATTACAAACATGGTGGGGGACATGACAACCTCAACCACCAGAAAAAAACAGGGGGGAGTTCTTACACAACATGTAAGATCCTCTACAATAAAGGGGAGGGAGCTAAAAATAATAGATACACCAATAATAAAAGGAAAAATAAAAAAAACTACACCAACCAAAGTTCTAAAATAAATTAAATGAAGCAAGGCAGTTGGCCCACCAGGCAAGAACTTCGGCCGGATCAGCTAGGCATCACATGGCCAAGAAACTTGGGCGGCCGCACAAGGCAAACCGAGGCACTTGTGCGACCGCACAAGGCAAGACGCAGCAGCAGCAACAAACACCAGCAGGAATAGCAAAAAGGCAACAACACCAGCAACATCCAACAGCACAATACTAGCCCAAAGGAATTTAGCCATGAATGAAACTACTTAGATCGAATATGGGGAGTCCTATTCTTGTCAAAAGAAATCATTCCTTGGAAAGAACGAGGAAGATCAACAGCATTCAAATAGACCATATTATGGCCCTCATCCGCACCCAAATTAGCAAGAAGATCAGCAATACCATTTCCTTCGCGATAAATGTGAGAGACCCTAACCTCCATGACTTCCATGAGACGATGAATGTGAGCAATAATATACCATATAGTCCAAGGAATATGATATTCGTTAATAATGATGCGCATAAGAACTTGGGAGTCCACTTCAAGCCACACACGATGAAACCCTTGGACATGAGCCGCATAAAGACCATCCCTCGCAGCTAACGCTTCAGCAACCAAGTTAGATTCAATACCATAAAAATGAGCAAAGCCATAAAGGAAATCACCTTTATCATCCCGAATAATGCCTCCCCCTGAAGCTAAACCCGGATTACCTCTAGACACTCCATCCGTATTTATCTTGACTTCATTATGCAAAGGCGTGTCCCAAATCACTAACTTAACATGAAGAGGACGAGGAGCATTCAATTGAAGATGGAAGTCATTTACAATCTCCATCTCCGAGCTGTTAA
This sequence comes from Adenophora triphylla var. japonica, assembly GCA_022495995.1. Lineage (NCBI taxonomy): Eukaryota > Viridiplantae > Streptophyta > Magnoliopsida > Asterales > Campanulaceae > Adenophora > Adenophora triphylla. The sequence goes on from JAFEMH010003001.1 coordinate 119,310, forward strand.
CAGGAAAAGAAATACACGAAGAAGTGGCAATATTAACAACATGATTGTGAACTTTATAAATGATGTCCATAGCAGCCATCACCTTGCCTTCAAATCGATTTTTATTGCGAGCCATCCAAATTTCCCAAACAACAAGGGCTGGAAGAATAGAGCATACCCATTTTAGGGTCCGAGAAGGAGACTTGCAGCCATACCACCAACAAATGAGCACTTGGTTTAGAGAACCATTTAACTTTTGAATGCCGCATAGAGATTGAAAATAAGCCCAAACAGTGTTAGCCGTCTCACTATCAACTAACAAATGCATAATGGATTCCTCTTGAGCATAGCAGCAACATGCACATTTAGAAGGCCCTTGAATGCCTCGCTTTTTTACCATATCATCTGTAGGAATACCACCATGTAAGGCTCGCCAAAGGAACACAGAAATCTTCTTAGGAATATACTTGTTCCAAAGAACAGGAGAAGGATGCAGATTTTGCCTTCCTTGCGCGACATTCCATCCAAGCCGAACTTACAGAAAACTTGCCTGATTGAGAAGGGAGACATATAGGCATATCCGGCTGATCCGAGATAGATATATGCTGCGATTGCAACATACAAAGGAGCTGATTTCCATAAACATCCCGAATATGATTGATCCGCGGCCTTCCATTTTCAAATAAAGTGAGAACCTCTACATGATTAAAAGGGAGAGAATCCGTTTCTAAACCATCAATCCATTTCTCGTGTATAGAAATATGACCCCTACTAATTCTCCAAGCCATTCTATCTTCAACCAAAGGCTTTGCAGCTATCATTCTTTTCCATATGTGAGAGGCATACGAGGTTTGGACAGCATCCATTGGATGGGTTTCCCAGCAATATTTAGCTAGCATTACCTTACTCCACAAAGACTCATTTGAGCGAAATCTCCACCATAGCTTCATCGCAAAAGCCATAGAAATATCTTCAAATTTCCTCAACCCTAAACCCCCTTCATCAGGCGGCCAGCACATCTTATGCCATGATAACCAATGACATTTTTTCTCCTCCGATGCACTACTCCAAAAGAAATGAACAATAATTTTTTCCATCGCATGGATAACACCTTTGGGAGGATCAATTAGAGCAAGATAATAAAGGATAATCGCAGCAAAACAAGATTGAATCAAAGTGAGTTTAGCTCCATGAGAAAGCAACTTACCCTTCCAAGAAGCAAGCTTATTCTCCATTTTACGGATGATAGAGCTGAATATACTAATTTTCTTCCTTCCGGTGTATAAAGGGCAACCCAAATAAATCAAAGGCAAATCTTGTTTAGTAAATCCCGTATGAGCAGCCACTATCTCATCTCTATCAACTTTTTTCCCCGTGATAAAACCAGATTTTTGAACATTAATAAGCTGGCCCGAAAATCTCTGATACCACTCAAGGTATTTCATATGCTTATCTAAAGAATACTTAGAGCCGTTGCAGAAAATTATTACACCGTCCGCATATGCAAGATGAGACACCATAGGAGTATTAATGTGTATACGATAGCGGAGTTGGGGATAAGTCTCATGCAAACGGTTCAGACCTCTACTCATCATTTCGGCTGCAATAATAAAAAGACAAGGAGATAAAGGATCACCTTGACGAAGGCCTCGAGAAGAGTTGAAAAAACCACAACTTTCCCCATTAATTAGAACCGAGAACCAACAATTTGAGATGCAACGATAAATCAAATCAATCCACGTTTCATTAAACCCAAACCACCTTAACACTTTAATTAAGCCAAACCACGACAACCGATCATACGCCTTAGCCATATCCAGCTTAAGAGCTAAATTTGATCCCCGAACTTTCTTATCAATAGATTGCAGAATTTCCTGGGCTAAGAGAACATTTTCATGGATAAGACGCCCTCTAACAAAACCACTGTGTTGTGGAGATATAATGCGAGGAAAAATGGAAGCCAACCGAATTGTTAAAAGCTTAGTGATAATCTTATTGCTGAAGTTGCAAAGGCTGATAGGGCGAAGCTCAGAGAAGGAATTAGGAGATTCAACCTTTGGGATAGTGATAATCAACGTACTTGTCCAGCTTCTAGGCATTTGGAAACCCGAAAAGAAATCACCAATAGCTCTATACAAATCATCTTTGATAATATCCCAACATGCTTTATAGAACTCACCCGTAAAGCCATCCGGACCAGCTGCACTATTCCCATTCATACTAAGGACCACATTATGAATTTCAGCCATAGTAGGAACAGCCGTTAGAATTTCATTATCCTCGTCGTTGATAATACGAGGAATCAAAAACGAAAAATCATCAGAAGGAGTTTCCACCGCCCTTGCAATCGCTCGCATAAAAACCAACCGCTTCAACTTTTATATCATCTTGATTCGTGAGCCAAATACCTTGCCGATTTTTAATGCGATGTATAAACAATCTTTGTCTCTTCTTCTTAACAGTTGCATGAAAAAATTTTGTGTTTTTATCTCCTTCCTTCAGCCATTTGAGATTTGCCTTTTGTGCCCATAAATCCTCCTCAATTTTCATCTTTGCAAGCAAATCAGCTTTAGCAAGATTTAGGGCCGCCCTAGTTTCTTCCGAGCCAACTTGCTGATGTTGAATCTCCCGATATGTAATCTCATCTTCTACATTTTTTATTTGCTGCTCTACTCTCCCAAAAATCTGTTTACTCCACATTGAAATACATTTACGAAGTCTCCCAAGTTTCTTTGCAAAACAAACCATAGGCCTTTCCTCCATAGGAACACTCCAAGAATTTTTAACCATATCCGCAAACATGTGATGCTTAAGCCAAATATTCAAAAATCTGAATGATCCTTTTTTCATGTCGGCATCAGTATTTATGTTGATCAACAGTGGGGAATGATCCGAGCATAATCTTGATAGATGCCTGATTCTAGTGAAAGAGAACAAATCCAACCATTTATCATTGTATAAAGCTCTGTCTAACCGCTGATATATAGCCCTTCGACCCATTCTATTGTTACACCAAGTAGCAATGTTACCCTCATATCCCGCATCCATGAGATTTGAGTATTGAATCATATCAAAAAATTCCATAGCCGCTTGATCATTTATAGGTCTTCCTCCCACTTTTTCCGACTGGTCTATAGTTATATTAAAATCACCAACCACCATCCATGGAATATCAACCTCACTAATAGCCATCAACTCTTTTTTTTTTTTTTGGCAAAAGGAGACGGTACTCCCTAGATTTTATTAATAACGAAAAATAAAATTACAAACATGGTGGGGGACATGACAGCCTTTACCACCAGAAAACAAACACCTAGGGGGAGTTCTTACACATCCTGTAAGATCCTCAACAAAAAAGGGGGGGGGGTTCTAAAAACAAAAGAAAATACATCAATAAAAGATAAAACCTACCGCCTAACATTAGGATATGAGATCTGATCAAAGTAGAGAAGGCTCTGGCACGGCTTGGGACAAGACCCCAAAGAAGTAAACTGAAAATCCGCTTGAGCAGCAGCCGAGATATTAGCAAGAAAATCTGCCACTTTATTACCTTCCCTGTAAACATGAGTTACCTGAATAGACACTTCCTCCATGAATCTGAAAATGGCTTGAATGTAGTACCAGATCTCCCAAGGAATATTACATTTGCGAAGTAAGATATGAGATAAAACTTCGGAGTCCACCTCAAGCCAAAGAGAATCAAACCCCATAATCCTAGCTTGAGAGATACCATCAAGAGCAGCCCTAGCTTCAGCAACCATGTTAGAAGCATTACCATAAAAATGAGAAAAAGCAAAAATTAAAGACCCATCATGCTGACGTAAAATACCTCCACCTGAGGCAATACCCGGGTTTCCACGAGACGCTCCATCTGTGTTAACTTTTATTTGTCCCCTAGAAGGAGGGGACCAATGCACAAGCTTGATATGATTAATAGAAGGGGTGGCCAAACTAATATTAAAAAATAGAGCAATATTTACCTCCGAAGGAAGAACATGAAATGTTAATTTGTGAGCACGAAGGATATCACTAATATGGAATTGAATATTATTATGAACCTTTTCCCAACTTGGAATCCCATCATCAAACCTGCATTTATTCCTGTGCTTCCAAAGCTCCCAACAAATGAAACTGGGAAGGATTTCTCCCAACCAACAGACAACCCTACTAAGCTTGGAATTTTTACAAGCATGCCAAGCAATCATCCTTTGCATAATAGTAGAGCCCGAGATTTGGAATCCAATTAAATTTCCAAAGAAATTCCACACATGAAAGGCAATATCACCATGAAGCAGAATGTGTTGTAAGGATTCAATAGAAGGGCTAGAACAACAATGACAACGAGAGACAATAAAAATACCTTTTCGAGATATGTTGTCATCAGTAGGGAGAGCAGCCTTAAGGCATTTCCACATGAATATGGAAACCTTAAGAGGAATATACTTATGCCAGCACCAAGCAAAGGCACTACTACGAGTACGGGACACCCTACACTCCCTCCAAGCCGAAGATATAGAAAATCTGCCCGAAGGAAGGGGACCAAAAAGGCTGATCACAATCCCCATCAAGCCGAATACCATAAGATTGAATTTCCATCAAACATTGCTGCCCAAAAGTATTACGGACATAATCACCCTTAAAACCCCATCCTCAAATAAAGAAAAAATCTGATCATGTCGATTATCAAGAAGATGAAGATCACGAGGAAGCCAATTTTCTTGGATAGAAATATCCCCACATCCAATACCCCAAGCAATACGACTCTCCACCAAATCCTTAGCAGCAATCATACGCTTCCAAATGTGGGAGCAACCCAATCTAGAATAGCATCCATAGGATGAGTATCCCGACAATATTTTGCCGCAAGAAACTGAGCCCAAAGAGAGTCAGACGTGCGAAATCTCCACCAAAGCTTCATAGAAAAAGCAATAGCCATTTCCTCAAATTTTCGGAGGCCTAAACCCCCTTCTTCAATAGGCCAGAAAAATTCATTCCGAGAGACCCAATGACACTTATTTCCCCCATCAGCACTGCTCCAAAAGAAATTGGCAATTAGGCGATTCATGGCATTAATAACACACTTCGGGGGATCAAGTAAAGAGATATAATAAATGGGAATAGCTTGGAGGCAGGACTTAATCAAAACAAGCTTAGCGCCAAAAAGTAATTTACCTTGCCAAGATTCAAGCTTATCCCGAAGCTTTTGCATGACAGGATCAAACAAGGATTGCACTTTCCTACCGATATAAAGAGGACACCCCAAATACACAATAGGGAGATTTTTCTTTTGGAACCCCGTAGTAAGAGAGATAGCATTATCATGCTCAGCCGCATTCCGCCCCGTCAGAAAACAAGATTTAGAAATGCTAACAAGCTGCCCAGAGAAGCGTTGATAAGCCTCCAAAAACTCCATATGTCGCTCAAGAGAAGGAATACTTCCATTACAGAAGATAATAATGTCATCAGCATAAGACAAATGAGAGATGATTGGAACATTAAGGTTACCCGTATGGAAGGCGATATGAGGGTGAATAGAATGAAGGTTATCAAGACCCCGGCTTAAAACCTCGGCAAGCCGATAATAAAGAGACTAGGAGATATAGGATCCCCTTGTCGAAGACCACGAGAAGAGACAAAGTAACCATTAGCAAGTGCCATTTATCGTAACCGAGAACCAACAAGTAATTTATGCATCTAAAGATCATGTCCAACCATTCTTCAAAGAAAGCCAAATCTCCTCATCACCTTAATCAAGGCAAACCAAGAAAGTCTATCATACGCCTTAGCCATATCAAGCTTAAGAGCAGCATTGGACCCATAAACCTTCTTCTTAAGAGACTGAAAAAGCTCCTGAGCAAGCAAAACATTTTCATGGATAATACGACCTTTCACAAAACCACTTTGCTGAGGAGAAATGATACGAGGACGCACAGCTTGAAGGCGAGAGCACAAAAGCTTGGTAATAATTTTGTTAGAAAAATTACACAAGCTAATAGGCCGAAGCTGGGAGAAAGAAGTAGGGCCGCCACCTTAGGAATAGTAACAATAAGCGTATCGTCCAAACTCCGAGGGAGAAGAAACCCCGAGAAGAACTCACTGACAAAGCATTATAAAGATCCATGCAAATAATATCCCAAAGCATTTATGATAGAATTCTCCCGTAAAACCGTCCCATCAAATAGCCGCTAGTCCCACTCATACCGAGGACGATATCATGAACCTCTTTAAGCGTAGGGGGAGAAATAAGCATCCTATTTTCCTCATTGGAGATCAACCGAGGAATCACATCCAAGCCAGCCTCATCGTGGGATCGACATTAAAATTAGGATTATCATTAAGCCGGTCCGAGTAGAATCTAATGACCTCTTCCCGGATCTCGATTCTCGATCAACAATCCAATTCCCATTACTATCCCGAATTTTGTGAATGTATAATTTCGCCTCCTTTTTTCACGTAAGCATGAAAGAACCGAGTATTATTATCCCCATCTTTAACCCAAGCTAAGTTAGCTTTTTGCATCCAAAACTCCTCTTCAATCTTAAGACGATAGGAGAGGTTAGCTTGGGCGAGATGAAGGGCAGCCCTATTCTCATCACTAGGATCTTGATAAAAAAGAAGCTCTTTAGCATAAACTTCATCTTCAGCATGCTTCACAAGTTGATCGACTCTCCCAAACGTAGAACGATTCCAAAGTTGAATGTCATGTTTGAGGCGAGTAAGCTTCTTACTAAACTTGACCAACGGCCTACCAAAGATTCTACCCTCCCACGAAGACCGAACCAAAGGAATGAAAGAGTTATGACGAGTCCAGACATTGAGAAATCTGAAAAAACCCTTACGAACCTCATCAATTAAACGAATATTGATAGCCAACGGAGCATGATCAGAACAAGTCCTATTAAGGTGATCAATAGAAGTTTGGGCGAAACAACGCAGCCAATTATCATTATACAGGGCACGATCAAGCCTTTGAAGAATAGTGGCACGCTTCAATCTCTTGTTCCACCAGGTGAAGATATGACCCCTATACCCACCATCAATAAGATTAGAAACCTGAATCATATCAACAAACTCAGAAACCCTAGAATCTACCACAGGCCTTCCCCCAAGTTTCTCAGATTGATCAACAATAGAATTAAAGTCCCCCACAATTAACCAGGGATCATCAGTATTGCTCACATCAATAATATAATCCCATAAAGCCCTTCTAGTGTATTTGCTACAGCTAGCATGAACAAAGGACATAAGGACGGGATTGGGCCAAAGAGTACGACGAGAAAAAATAGTAAAAATACTTAACAATTTTTCTTACACACACACACACTAAAACTAAATTCTCTCTAATTTTTTGACGTTGTTCTCGTCTCTAGGGCTTTGCCCTAGGGGCCGTTTCGCCGGCTTCCATGGTTTCGCCGTTCTTCCCATCATTGAACTCCAGCCCACACAACCCATACTACTCTCCGACATCTCAACAGCCCTTTGCTTCTGTTATCCCTAATGAATCTACTCCATCCAATGCAAACCCTAATGCGGCTGTGATTGTGCCGTTACTACAGAACCCTACCTCTAATCTTGTTTCCACCATTGCGCCGACCAGCAACACTAATCCTATTCCTGATGCTGCTCGACAAAAGTCATTTGCAGATCTGTTTTCTCCCCGCCAAGATAATCCTGATGCTGCTCGGAAAAAATCTTTTGCAGATCTGTTATCACCCCGTCAAGATAATGCCTTCCCCGTTGTGCCTTTGACGTCTCATAAAGGGACTCCTGCTATAAAACTCACAAAAGAGGCAATTGAAAGACTTACAAAGCCTTTCTCCTGGACGTTGATTGGTAAATTCTCTCATGGGCGCCCTTCTATGGAGGATACTCGTATTGCGTTTGCTAGATTTCAGTTGAAAGGTTCTTATAATTGGGACACCTTGATTCCAAACATCTCTTGATTCAGATGTCTAATGAGGCTGATTATCAACGATTATGGATGAAGGAGGTGTGGTACATCATGAAATTCCCTATGCGAACTTTGGCATGGTCTCCTTCTTGGCGTCCTACGCAAGAATCCCCTATTGTGCCGGTTTGGGTTGGCCTCCCAGGTATTCCAATTCACCTTTTCAATAAATCGATTCTATTTTCTCTTGCCCGGGCTATTGGTACACCTTTGTCTCTGGATAAAGCCACTTCTGATCTCTCTCGTCCAAGCGTTGCTAAGGTCCTTGTTCAAGTTGATGTCACCAAAAAATTACCCTCTGAGATTTTTATAGATTATGATGATTTCTTACCGAGTTTCTATCAAAAGATAGAATATGATAACTTGCCTACATATTGTAAACATTGTTTTGTATTGGGCCATGATTATTCTATTTGCAAGCGAGCTCACCCTCATTTGCAGAAATCTATTCCTAAAGAAAATTCTAATGGGGTTGCACCAATAGCTAATGTGGCCGAAAATCAGAAAATGAAGGCTCAAGGTGATATGGTTTTTGTTCCAAAACAGGCTGATGTTTGTGCTCCAAAAATTAATGCAGCGAATGATTCTGTTAAAGAGGCTGAGGTTCATGTTCTTGATGGGGGAAATGTTAGTCATAATGAGCAGCCTTTGGATTCGGCTGCTACTCAATTGGATGTGGATGAGGAAGCTTCTAAAGTTGCTGGTGGAATTGACAAAGGTAAGAATACACAAGAAAATGTTATTGATATTGATGGTCCTAAGGATGGCTTTGGTTCGGCCATTGCTGCTACTGATGTTGGGGGGTTTTCAAAGGAACCTCCTATAAGTAAGGTGAGTGAAAAGGTTTTTATTCCCATCAAAGCTAGAAGAGGACAGCCCATTTCTGATGCTGTTCAAAAGGTTTTTAATAAGGTTTGCAATGAGGTGATTCATATGGCTGAGAAGGGAGCCACTAATGATGCTATTGAAAGTGTTTTGACTGATACAAAAACTGATCCGAAAGTTTCAAATGTTGTGGCAGTTTGCAATTCTGTTGAGCCTATTTCTGATGGTTATAATGGGTTTGTTGCTGCTCCTATGGATGATGGTTCGTCTAGCATGGCTGTTCAAGAAATGGATGCTCATGTTGGTGGTGTTGGTAATATCAATGCTCCAACAAATGATATGGAGGCTATTATGCGCAACATTGCTCGTTATAGGGAATCCAATCCTCCCCAACCTTTTGTGGAAGTTGAACCAAAATCTCCAGAGCGTTTTTCGGCTTCAAGGGCCCCATATTCCTTTGTTACTGATATGGCTGGCTATACTCCTTTTACTCCGTCTCACAAAAAGAATACAAATGCTGATGGTTCTACAATGGCTTCTTCTCGGACATGGCGTCGAAGATCGGCTTCTCCTCCTGATAATTATGGTTGATGGGATTTGTCTTTTCCCTCTTGATAGCTTAGGGCTTAGTTCCCCCCTCCTCTTGTTTTGGGGCGGTCCAGATGGACTTGCACCCCTCCCCTTAGCTTTCTTGTTTTTGTTGTTGGCTTTAAGCCCCACATTGTAGATTTCTTTCCTTTTCCGGTGGTTTGGTTCTATGTCCCCCACCGTGCTTTGTTTCTTTTAATTTATTTATAAAATCTAGGGAGCTACGTCTCCTTTCGTTTAAAAAAAAAAAAAAAAAAGAGTACGACGAGAAAATCTATTACAACTAGCATGAACAAATGAGACCCAAACAGAATTAGACCAAAGATAATGAGAAATTTCCATTGTAAGAGCTTGAATAGAATCTTGAATCACCTTACACTTCAGCCCATGCTTCCATAAAATCCGTACTCTATTATTGCTGTTATAAGCACCATTCTCACAACCAAGCTTGCGGACAACAGCAGCCAAGCAAGAATTATTAATTTTTGGCTCATAAACAGCCATCAACGAGACATTATAAGAGCGAAACAAGTGTTTAATCCTTCTCATTGTGGCCATATTTGCTAGGCCACGAGCATTCCAACTAATCAAGGCAACCATTAAAACCAAAGAAGAAGAAAGTAAATGAGGAATAAAGCGAGAAGATAAACTCACAGTGAGGGGGATTTCTCCCTACTCTTTTTCCTTTTATGAGTGACTGTGATAAACCCATCATCATCTTGAGCCTGCAATGCAGAAATTTTCTCTTTGAAGTCCATCTGTATGTTCATTACATGGTTCAGCGAAGTGACTTGAGGAGCTCGAGGGGAGAGATTAAGAGAGCTAAGAGCATTCATTTTTGCGTGTGATGAAGGCTTAGATCTCATGGCCGAATCATCTCTCAATGGAGTACAAAGTTTGAGAGGATCTTGGATTTCTGGGATCATAACATCATCTTTCTCATTTTGAAAGGCTTTAGTCTTTATAGCCTTCAATGTTTTAGATAACGCATCATTAACAGATTTAGGTAAAGCAACACCTCGTCTAGCAATCATAACATTCTTGGGCCCATTGTTGGTTATTTCTTTAGTTGTTAGATCAATAACATCTGTTTGAACATCTTTGCTGCATCCAACGTGATCAACTTTGTCTTTGCCATCATCTTTCTTTTTCCAAATCACATGCGGCTGTTCAATCTTCTTATCTCCTCCTTTAGCGGTCTTAAATTCCTTGGTATGAGCAACATCTTTTCCATCATCAGTCTTTGCTACATTACTTTTCTTATATTCCGAGTTTAAACTTCTGCAATGGAATTCATCATGACCTAGAAGAGAACAGTGATTACAGAAAAAAGGTAAATTATCATATTCTACGGCTTGGAAAAAACTTGGCATGCAGTCACCACAATCAATATGGATCTTCTCGGGTAATCTTTTACGAAGGTCCACCTGCACAAGAACTTTAGCAACACTTGGACGAGACAATTCTGCAGTAGCTTTATCAATTGACATTGGTTTGCCAAAAATTCTAGCCAAGGAGAAAAGGAAAACCTTATTGAATAAATGCACCGGGAGCCCAGGTAAACTAACCCAAACAGGAACAATAGGGGAGTCCGTTTGGGGCAGCCAAGAAGGAGTCCAAACAGACGTACGCATTGGGAAACGATGTACATACCAAATCTCTTTAGTCCAAAGACGTTGGAAATCTTCCTCGTTGGTCGGGCTATCGGCATGTGTCGAGAATCCAAATGGCCAAGTTTATAATCACCCTTCAACTGAAAATGAGCGAATGCAATCCTTGCAGCTTCCATAGTAGGTCTGCCATTAGTAAATTTTCCCACAAGGGTCCAAGCAAAGGGACGCGCGAAAGCATCAATGGCTTCTTTAGAAAGTTTTAATGAAGGGACACCCTTATGAGTAGCAGCAGGAAGGAGGGGAATATCTTGGATTGGAAGAATGCGGGGTTGTGAAACTAATGAAGCAAAAGATTTGATCGATGTAGGGTTTGGCTGAATAGGGTTGGAATGAATCGGATTCTGGTCTGAAGGCGGAATAGGGTTTAAGCCATGCAAAGACGGCGCTAGAATATTAGGGTTTCCAGCAGGCGGATTAGGGTTTACTGTATTGAAAGATTGCGGACCTGGAACTGATGAAGGCAGCAGAGGGAACTCTACCGGAGCAGCCATGAAGGCTGCCGGAAAACCAAGCCTAGGAAACCCTAGGAGGGAGGCGAATTCTTAGAAAGAGAAACCATAGAGAGAGAATGTCTCCAGGCGGCTGATATTTCTCATCACTCTGTTGGGTGCTTTAGTTCCTCACCTTCTAGAGTTTTCCTCATGTTAGTCCCCCCTTTGATCACCCTGGTTATGATATATGAACCTTCCCAGTTGGGCGACAACTTGTTCTGTCTTGCTTTATGGCATGTCACTTCAATTTTCCTGAGTACATAATCCCCGACCATGAACGACCTTTTCTTTTTCTTCTTTTCGTGGTAACTCTTGGTTTTCTGTTGTAGTTGACCATTCTGAGCTGGGCATCCAACCTCTTCTCTTCGAATAAATCTAGGTCGATCAATATATTGGTGACGTTATGTTCTTGGTCGAACAAGGCCAATATAGCTGTGGAGATTTGTAGCTCTGTTGGAGCAATAGCTTCTGAGCCATAAGTAAGAGCGAATGGAGTTTCTCATGTTGGCCCCCGAATGGTTGTGCGCACTACCCAAAGAGCAAGGGGAGTTCGTCCAACCATCTCCCATCTCGACCATATAAGTTCTTCGATAAGGCGCTCATCACTAATTTGTTTGCTGCTTCTGATGACTATTCCCTTGAGGATAGACGACTGCCAATATTTGACCCCCCAACCTGTTGAGCTCGGTCTCAATTTTTTTAGAATTGAAGCCCACTATGAGATACAATTGCTTGATGCACCCCAAAGCGGCACCAATAGAAGTCGTGGATAAAGTTGATGGCGTTTTCGTGATCGATTCATTTAGAGAAGTAGTCGACCGATACGATCACATACTTGCAATGTCTACGAGCGAGTGGGAAGGGAAGGGTCTGATCAAATCTACTCCTAATATATCAAAGGGCCAAGTAGCAATCACGGGAGTTTGCTTGGTAGTTAGCAGCTTTGGGAGTTGGCATATGGCTGACACTTATCACACTTTTTCACGTACTCACGGGCATCTTCCCTTAAGCGCGGCCAGTAGTAACTCATGGTGATTAGCTTGTCGCCCAAAGTTCTAGCCTCAAGGTGTGCGCCACATATTCCGTTGTGGACTTCGAATAGTAAGTCGGCCACTTCCTATGGATGGACACATATCAGTAGTGGCTTGATGAAGGATCGTCTGTGTGCCCCCCGTAGATGGCATAACGAGGGGATTTATTCTTGATTAGCGGAGCTCTTTGCTCGTCTTCTGGGAGCTCACCCTTCTTGATGTAGTCCTTGAACTCGTCAATCCAACACTTTACCCGAGTATCAATGCACATGATTTGCACTCATTCGTAGGCTGGTTGATCGAGGTAGGCCAAGTATTGGATGTGCTCGAACTCAGGGTCTTCGCTGGTCACTAATTTTGGGAGTAGGTCGACGAGCTCATTATCTTCTCGTCCAATCCATTGAATTTCCTAGAATTCCAAGTCTTGAATCAACTTTTTGACAAGGACGCAATACTTGATGAGAATGGGATTTAGGACCTCATAATTTCTTCAGACTTGGTTGACGATCAACCGAGAGTCACAGAAAGCTGCTATCTTGGTCACCCAAAAACACTTGGTGTACTCAATTGCTGCAGTAAGAGCCTAGTACTCGGCTTGATTGTTGGATGCTTGGAACTTGAATCTTGGAACCTCTTCAAAGGTTCTTCTGTTCTCCGGTTCGACTATAATGATGCTTGCCCCACTAACGTTTTTGGTCGGTGATCCATCTGAGTATACTTTCCAGTAGTCTTGAGGCAACTCGATACGTTTCTGCCCGACTGATTCCTTACCCTTAGAAATTTCCTGCTTCGGAATTTTGTGTTGTTTTCGTTGGTGAATGAAGATTCGACCAAAATAACGACCAAAGGTTAGGTCTGAAGTGTTTTTCAAGGTCGGTACTGGATGTCCAACTTTGTGAGTTCTATCGCCCTGTTAAGTAACCGACCTGAGCTTTCAGGTTTGTACAAATTTTTACCAAGTGGAGCATTGGTGAGCACAATGATAGGATGAGCAGAAAAGTAAGCTCGCAACTTGCGTGCAATGACAACAAGGGCATAAGCAATTTTATCTCCATTAAAATAACGCCCCTCAACATTTAAGAGGGATTTACTAACATAATAAACTGGATTTTAGGTGCCACCCTCTTCCCTTACGTCCGCCACAACATGGTCGATGGCCGATAAGTAAACAAACAAATCCTCTCCTGCAACTGGACTACTTAAAAGTGGCAGGGAACCGAGGTAGGCCTTGAGTTGTTGGAAGGATGCTGAGCATTTAAGAGTCCATTTGAAGGCTTTGGTTCCTCTGAGGGTCTTGAAGAATGAGAGAGACTTTTCGGCCGATTTGGCATAGAAGCGACCAAGAGCGGCGATCCGACCGTTGAGTCATTGAACTTCCTTGATGGTCGTTAGCTCATGCATCTCGACTAATGCCTTGATCTTCTCTGGGTTAGCTTCAAGTCCACGCTGGACATCATGAATCCCAAAAATTTACTAGTTGCTACCTCATACACACACTTGCTAGGGTTCAGCTTCATGTCATTTGCTCATATTGGCGAATGTCTCTTTTAGGTCAACCCACATGACCCCCTGACTTGGTTTTGACACACACACACACCTGGTCTTGAAAGGATGTCTTCTCAATATCTTCTTCATACATCTTGATCTGATGGTAGCCCGAGTAAGCATCCAGAAAGTTGAGAGTGGTGTGGCCGGCGATAGAGTCGATAAGATTATTAATACGAGGTAGTGGATAGCTGTCTTTCAGGCAAGCTTTATTCAGGTCGATGAAGTCTACACACATTATCCACTTGCCATTTTCCCTTTTTACCATCACCACATTTGCCAGCCAATTGGTGTAGATCGCCTCTTTGATGGCGATCTGACAAACTTGATGGTGGGGTTCACCTTTAGCTTGTGAACTGTAATTTCTTCCCCGACACCTTTCATGTCTTCAACCTGCCAGGTAAAGACATCTAAATATTATTTCAACATGGCGATGATTTCGCCCTTTCTTCATCTGATAGTTGACTCCTTATCATAATTTTTTGCTCGGGATAAACTGTATTGAGAGAAAAGTACCTTTTTCGTCCTTAAACTAGTTTAAGTTTTACCTTTTAGTTAGTAAACAATTATTTTTTACTTAATAATCTCTAACCTATCACTTTAAGGATAATGTAGTCCCTCCATTTGACGGTCGTTTAAAAATCCATTAAACTTGCTGATGTGTCATAGTGATATGACATTTTTGCTTACGTGGAATCATCATTAGGTAATGTTTGCTGATGTGGATATTTGAAGGGTAAAATTGCATAATGATAAACTAAAGGGTTTAAATCAAAAATTTCCAAATCCCTCTCTCTCTCTCTCTCTCTCTCTCTCTCTCTCTCTCTCTCTCTCTCTCTCTCTCTCTCTCTCTCTCTCTCTCTCTCTGCATTTCTTCTTCTTCTTCTCTTCACTTCCTCCTTTATCAAACTTTACGTTGACTTTTCTCTCCCATTTGTTGTTAGCTAGCTCACTCAACAATGGCTGCTCTATCTTCTTCATCATTTGTTCCCAAATCATTTAATTCCTCCTCGAAGCAATTTTACTTCGCCACTGTCGCCACCAAGAATCCTAACCTTCAAGCTCCCCGGCCATTGTTTGTCTCACAACCTCACCGTCTTAAAACCCGCCACCATCGCAGCAAGAAAATTCTTCTCTTGCAAAGCACAGAGTGATGATTCCGTTGATTCTCGTGGACCCAGTAAGTAATTTCAAATCTTTTGAAAAACCCGTGTTTTATTTTTCGTCAGTTTTTGACTTGATCGCTTGATTTTCAAACTTTCTCTCTCCTGTGTTCTTGGTTGAACTCAGCCAAGGTTCAAGAACTATGTGTGTATGAGACAATGAACGTGACCGTAGTAGCCCTGCTTATCTCCGATTGAGCCAGAAAATGGTCAATTCTCTCGGCGACATTGTTCCTTTCACCAACAAGGTAATTCTCCCCCGCTGACCTGATCAAAAAATTCACTATTTAACTATTCCTTCAACCACAATTTGCTAAATGAATTTTCAAATGTGAAAAAAACATTGATTAATTTGATTTTAATTTTAATAATACTACAGGTCTATTCTGGAGACCTGACCAAGCGTTTGGGAATAACGACCGGAATATGCCTTCTAATCAAGCACATGCCCGAGAAGAACGACAATCTTTACGAGGCGATATTCAGCTTTTACTTTGGAAATTTTTGATTTAAACCCTTTAGTTTATCATTATGCAATTTTACCCTTCAAATATCCACATCAACAAACATTACCTAATGATGATTTCACGTAAGCAAAAATGCCACATCACTATGACACATCAGCAAGTTTAACGGATTTTTAAACGACCGTCAAATGAAGGGACTACATTATCCTTAAAATGATAGGTTAGGGATTCTTAAGTAAAAAATAATTGTTTACTGACTAGAAGGTAAAACTTAAACTAGTTTGAGGACGAAAAAGGTACTTTTCTCACTATATTGATCTCGACCTCTTTTAGCTCGTCACTGGCTCGAGCCCTGTGCCGTCTCTGAATTGTAGGTCTCAATGATAATTTCTCTGACCCTCTTCTTGTTTTCTTCACTGAGAGGCCAGACGCCTCTTCTTCAATCATTTTTCCTAATTCGACCTCATTGGCCCTATCGAGTTTCGGTCGTCTAAGAGACATATCGCCTCAGTCATGACTTGGTCGACTTAGGGATAGATCACCTCAACCATTACTTGGTTGACCAAAACTGGTTCATCGAGTTCTACCACGTCCTCGTCCGCACACTTGATGGTGGGCATTTTGGAAGATAAAGTAGTCGTGGTGACGAACTTTGAGAGCTTCCAACTTTTCGATGGGGTATCTATTTCTAGCTTCCTCTTTGTTTCAAGACACGATCCAATAATTCCCTAGCTGTCCCAAGTAAATAATCGACCCCAGCGGGTGGGGAACTTTACACGCTAATGTGGGATGAACCGAACTATGCCGAGAGCGACCTGCCCAGGTATTCCCAAGATGTCATGGTAATCGCTTACACCATCTATAACAATGAAAGTCACCTTTGCTACCGTTCTGAGGGGATGTTTCCTTATTTCTACCTCGAGCTCAATCTTCCCTTCAGCGTTGACCCGACGGTTGGTGAACCCTTCAAGTCGGCCCGCTCAACCTAATATCTGGGAGATTCATTTCTTTGAAAATGTAGTAGTAAAGGATGTCCTTGGTGGCCCCCATGTTGACCAGGATTCGGCTGAAGGTGCAGATGTCTATCAACCCCATATGATCAAGGTTTGTTCTCGGGCAGCAAGGCTTGTAGCTAGCTCGTAAGGGTAGAAACGTCGTCCTTTACGTAGTTCCAAGGAGGAATGTAAGGAGACTTTTTCGTTTGGAAAATATTGTTCTTGAGAAACGTGTTGCTAGCTTCCTCCGCGATCATCTTGAGCATTAGCCTTGGCTGTCTAGCTTCAGGGATTTCAGCCGCAAGTCGGTCCCCAGCAAAGGACGACTTCCTCTGACAAACTGATTTAGTCAACCTTCGTCAACCCACTTCTGAATGATTCTCTTCAGGCTCATGCAGTCCTATGTTCGGTGACCTTACATGAATGATTGACCTCACCCGATTGATTTGAGGTGGTCCGTTGTTTCCGACTTGCTCGTCGATCGACTCAATGAGGTCGTTTCTAGCCAGGTTGCCTGGTCTTTGTGATCCACATGAGGGAGCATGTGGAAGAGATCGACGATCATCAACATGGTTATGGCGATCGTCACCTGCCGTGTAGTGGTCATCTCCTTGGGATTCAGACAGTTCCAAAAGTTCATCATGGACATCCAACAATCCTTGCACTATATCCTAGCTCGCTCTAGTAAGATGGCGACCCTATCCAGGCGAGGCGCTGAGGGACCTGCGATGTCGCCTGCAACCATTTGGCCTGTGTATGGCCCCTTCTTCTGTTATTTGAGCCTCCGCCCTTAGCAACGGCAGGCCTTTTTTCACTTCTGCTATCGGGAAGCCCATCACCGTCAGCCACACTGATGGACCCGGTGGCTCTCCTATGATTGAGCTGGGGTAGAAGGAAGTGTTGCATTATGGGCGGCCTCTGCGTCGGTAGCTCGTTGGGTTTGATTAGCAGATGTGCCTCCGTCGGCGTCGCCATTATTTTCATTGACATTACCCCCAACATATGGTTGATCATTGTTAGCGTTATCCGCGATTAAACTGGCGGTACGAGCGTCTGTCACCATCGTTGAAAGTTCGTGAAGGATTTCGAGGTCAAAAAGCTTCGATTCCCGGCAATGGAACAAAACTAATGCTGTAGAATCAGATTGGATCAGCCCTTCATCCAACAGTTGGGTATAATACAACTATTGACCTGATGCCAATGAACAAACGACTAGCCGGGGAGGGGGGGGGTCTCTGGTTAAAACCTTCTTGCGTGAGGATGAGTATTTGCTCTTTTATTCATGAAACTGAATTGACAGAATGTAAAAGAGATGTTGCCTTGTAAAGGTGGCATGTCACGGGTATTTATACTGTTATGCCGGATAAGGGGGTGGCAAGGAATCAGGCAAGATTTTAGGGATCTAACCTGATATGTTCCATGATTCTAGCATTCTGTTATTATTCGTTAAGGCGACGTTGGCCGACCTTGTTAAGGTCGCTCGTATTGACGAGGTCGACCTGAATTCGAGTCTTGTATGCTGAGATGCACGAGTGTTTGGTTGTAGGTCAGACCAAGCTAAGTCGGGACATGTAGGTCGAACCAGGTACTTGGTCGACCATGCGAGTATGGGGTCGGCTAGTCTAGAAGACGTGGAGACTGGCCTATTTGGCCTATATCTGGAATGGACGTTGGGTATAATCCGTCACTTTTATTCTGTTCATTAAACAAATGCACAAACAATATATGGAGTACATTTTTTTGAAATAATGGATGACAATCTTTAAATACAAACTGGCAGTTTAAAAAACATACATGCACCGAAAGTAGGGCGGGCAAATATTTTAAATCCGTACCAACCAACTTGTGTACCAATTACAATAGGTACGTGAAATTCAGTATACCGAAATGTTGATACGGTAGTACCGTACCAATTATATATAATTGGTTGATACGTGATACATAGATTTAATGTTAGTTGGTATATCGAGTACCAATTATAGTTTTAATATATATATATATATATATATATATATATATATATATATACACATATATATAATTTCTTTCTATCCCTAGTTAACCTAATTTTACTATAACTTTCTCTATTCTCAATTTCTCACAAGTCCGCTATCAATCCCACCGGTCTCAATTTTTGCCTGACGATTAAGATTATTTGAGAAAATGTGATAATGGACTAATTACCGAGATTGGGAGCAACATATTTGTTAAAGTGTTTTTGTTTATTTCTTTTTAATCTTATTTCAGATTGACTCCCAACAAGTATGGATAATCTTAATGAATACTCTAACTGTATAAGGATTTGTATCATACTTTAATTAGATCCTTGGGTTTATTTTTATTTTCTAGTTTCTTCTATTTATTATAATAAGTTTCAGTTTTGTTTTCCTCGCTTGAACACGAATGCAGATTATGTGTATGTTATTGCGAACATATATCTAAAGGCCGGTCTTTTTGGATTTTGATTCTACATTTGGTAAGGGCTAGTACCAACCGTACCAATTAAGTTGGCATACCAACTTAGTCGGTTGGTAATGATATATATTTTTATTTACGAAGTTAAACTTAGAGCATCCACAATGAGAGATTTTTGGAAGCTCTTTGTTTTTTTATGAAAAAGGTTTCTAGAGCTTTTTGCCACTGTGGAGTAAGTTGAAAAGCTCCTTACTAAGGAGCAACTTCTTCTACAAAGAGCTCTCTCAAGGAGTTATTTCCATTAATTTTGACCACTTCCCCATATTGATCATTAAATATTATAGAAAAATGCTAGAAAAAAAAGTTTAATATTGTTGAATTTGGGGGAACAAAAAAGTTGATAAAAAGTCCTACCATTGTGAAAAAAAGCTTGGAGGTTTTTATTATTGAGTTATAAATGATGTGACATATTGAAATTACAAAAAAGCTAAGAAAAAAACTCTTACCATTATGAATGCTCTAAATTAGCATATGATATAAGCAAAATAAAATACAATTGATATACCTATTGATAGTCATCCCTAAGACCATTTACAATGCATTCAACAACTCATTTTTTTCAACACCCTTTAAAACACGGCACATCATCTTCTCTCTCCTCCACCTAATTATTCAACACCCCATTCAATTTTTAACCCCTACAATAGTTTCAACACCCATATTTTTTTCAACACCCTTTCAACTCATCATCCTATATCCCACCACTTTTATTTTATTTTATATTCTTTATTTTTATTGATTTGTAAAATAATAATAATTATTATTATCATTTATAATTTTAAAAAAAAACTACATACTTAATTATTATTTTTAATTGCAATTAAATAAATATGAAAAATGACGATAATTATTATTAATAAAAACACTTCATACATACTTAATTAAAAATAATACATCATTGGAAAACACAGGAAATTATTTTCCAAATAGTTCGTCACCCAACATTTCAAAAAGTTGTATGCTTCGATCATCAAGATGCTCCTTCTCACTTAACTTCATCCACATTTTCATCTTCTTACATTTGTTTGCCTCATCCTTTTTTTTTATTACCTTCACTTGTTTTTGAATTACCTCCTGTTGTGTTGTGGCTATCTTCTCCAATCGTTCCAACTCTTTCTCTTTGAATTGTTTATATTCTGTCCACTCTTCGTTTACCACTTCCAAGACTACTCCCTTACCTTTTTTTCTACTTTTTTTCTTAGCTGCCTCCCTTCCTATAGGACGAGGAATGGATCCAATCGAGTTTGATTCACTTGACGGACTTTCACGTGCTCTCTTTCCACTGCTATCAGATCCCGTATTTCCTCCTACCTGACTTGCGTAACGTGGTTGATTTTGAAGAGCATGCCACTCTTGAATCAAAGTAAAATTGCCTCCGGTACTACTTTTATACAGTTCATAAGCTTTTGTCAATACATCATTCTCTGACCACCCGCTTTGTTGCATACGCTTAGCGCTTTCATAAGCACCTATCCATTTGCCCAATATTTTGTTAATATAATTGTAATGATTTCTGCACGCAGTTAAATCACGGGGAGGGTCAAATGAACAATGCTCGTTACAGTAATCCGCAATTTTACCCCAATAAGCATCCCCTTTCTGACTTTTCCCGACAATACCGTCGGTTCCATATTTAATCCACCCACTAAGTAGCACTAAATTTTCTTTAGTGGTCCACTTGGAGTGTTTTTTGCGAGTAGTGGTTGTACCTGCTTCGATTGGAATGGCTGAATCATCTGCATTTGGAGTGTCTTCGTTACCACCGCTCATGCTACCGAGACCAATTTGTGTTGAAAATTCTGAAAATTCTGATGTTCCAGAATAAGAAACATTTTCATTCCCCATTGGCATATAAGGATTACGATTATAAGGAGGTGGTTGAATTTGCATCCCATAATATGGATGAAAATTTGGTGGAAAATTTGGCACAGATGAAGGCATGAAATTTGATGGAAAATTTGGCACAGATGAAGGCATGAAATTTGGAATATTTTGAGGACGTGGTTGGTTGGAAGATTGATTTTCATTTCTCATTGACATATTAGGATTGTTGTAGTTAAACGGGAAATTGGGATCCATTTATAAGGAAACGAGGGTTTTTTGCGTGATTTTTTTTTTTTTTTTTGGCAAAAGGAGACGGTACTCCCTAGATATTATTAAAACGAAAAATAAAATTACAAATAAAATTAAATGAAGGATGATTGAGTGTTAGAGTGGTTGATGTAGGAAGAATGAAATTGAAGTGTTATATTTATAAGGAAATGAATGGTCGAAATTGACGAATTTCAAATAAAATTAAATACAGTTAATAAAGGATGAGTGGTCGAAATTGACGGACTTCAAAAAGAATTAAATACAGTTAATAATAAAAAAACGTGTGGTCGAAATTGACGGACTTAAAAAAAATTAAATATAGTTAATAATTCAAAAACGAATGGTCGAAATTGACGGACTTCAAATAAAATTAAATACAGTTAAATAATAATTATTATTATCATCATTTATAATTAAAAAAATACTTCTTACTTATTTTATTTTATATTCTTTATTTTTCAATATAATTAATTTATATTAAAAAAATAGTATTTTTTTTTTTGTGTCCAAATCAAATGAAACAAGACTATATTTGTAGATTAAAAAAAAATCATGAATTTTGGTGTAAAAAAAGTTGTTTTTTTTTTTTTTGATATAAGATAATTGATTTTGAAAAATTCGGTGGATTTAAAACAAAAAAAATTTCAGTGCCCAATCACAGAGCGACATGTGGCAGTTTCAGGAAAAAAAAAAAAGGGAAATGGAGGCGCAAACGCGCCTGTCAAGACGCGCCTGTCAAGGCAATGTACTCCACGCGCCAGAAATCCCCCAATTATATTGTGACACGTGGCAAAAACGGGTCCCACTTTTTTTTTCAACACCCGTTGAAAAACAAAATCCTCAACTGTTGAAAAACTTTCAACACCTGCATTGCACTTCATTCAACAGTTGAAATTTTTTTTCAACAACCCCATTGCTGTTACCGGAAGTCTAAAACACACAGATCGACAGTCTTATACACATGGATTGCGTGCGCGGTCTTAAATACGCACTAGTGATTCAAAACACCAGCTAAACAAATCAATTATTCCTCTTCAATTATTCCTCTGTTTTGATAGACCCTTCTTCTTCCCCCAAACCACTTTCAAGAAAAGACCCATTCTCCCTGCTTTTCGTTTCCATTTTTAATCAATAAGTATATAAATTGATTTATGACCTTGGATGCGAACGGGATAAATTCTAGAGAGAGGCGAAGCAAAGCGTGGCGGAGGGTTAGAGTTTTGAGCACGCCTGCATTTCACCCTGTCCGATATTAAAAACCCATTTTTCCTGTGCCTTAGAAAAATTGTTTTTTATTCTGAGACCTACTAAAGAAAGAATTTATAAAAATATTGGTGCCTAAGCCTAACATACAAATTGTGTGTGTGTGTGTGTGTGTGTGTGTGTGAGCGAGAGAGAGAGAGAGAGAGAGAAGGTATACCGTTTATCAGCTCCAAAAAACTTCAACACCAAAGAACCGTTGTCAACTATTGGTTGTGTGACCTTTATCATCCAAGGATGAGACCCTAATATTCTGAGAAATCAAAAAACTTGATTTCCAACGCTTGTTGACTGACTCTTGGTATTCAGCGAGTAGTAATTCTTTGTTTCCTCCAATTCTTATATTCTATATAGAAAGTCGAGGTTGGCTGAAGTGGGAAGTCCCGGTAAAGAGTGAAATCTGGCATCCAAGCGGGCATCCAAGTGTAGCGTCTTCTTCTTTTGAAAGACTGCCGCGGTATCCAAGTGAAAATTATTCTCTTTGCCTTCCTATAGGCTGGGCGTACTCTCTGAGTCTAAGTTCAGTAAATAGAAATCAACGTTTGAACACCTCGTTGGTCGCTGCAAGACAGATACTGGACCGCCGGAGTTGCATCATCTTCACCAATAACCTCTACAGGAGCAAGATCCATTCTTGAAATGGTGGAAGCGGCTAGAGTCCCTCAATATTATTTCATGGTCAATGATTTTAGATATGAAGGTAAAAGCAATATGACAATCACCACAGACACGCAAGTTTTTGGTAATTCTAATGGGCAATCCCGGAGCAGTTGTGAGTATTCCACAGGCAAGTGCCAGTTTTTCACTGTGTTCAAATAGAAGGTCACCTTTCTCTTCTTCATCAACATCATGAAGAGCAAACTGGGTATCAGGAACATAACCAAGGGCTTTAATTCGATCAATCAAATCTGCAAGGACTCCATATATCTGTGGAGATAGAGGGTGAGATTTATCTCCAACGTAGAAGGTTACAGTACCCTTCTTTCCTTGGACCCAACTCCAGCCGGGTCGTTTCCTGATTCCTATGTTTTTCATCAAAGACCTGATCCTGGCCACATCTTTCCACCGCCTGGCGTTGGCATATATGTTAGAAAGAAGTGTGTATGATCCATCATTTTCACACTCTGATTTTAACAACTGATCAGCAGCATATTCCCCTAATTCAACATTTGTATGAGTCCTGCATGCACTGAGAAGTGCAAACCAAATAACTGGACTGGGTTCCATATGCATCCCTTTGATAAGCTCCATAGCTTCACGCAACCGACCAGCACGACCCAAAAGATCAACTACACATGCATAATGTTCAATCTCAGGAACAATACCAAACTCTCTACTCATACCATTGAAATATTTTATTCCCTTGTCAACCATCCCAGAGTGGCTACAAGCATAGAGGACAACAATAAAGGTAACACCATCAATTGGCAGACCTGCCCTCCTCATCCCATCAAAGACTTGAAGAGCTTCTGCACCACGGCCATGCATGCCATAGCCCGTCATTAGAGACGTCCATGATACAGCATTTCTTTGGCTCATCTTATCAAACACAACTTGAGCTGCATCAACATCTCCTGATTTAAAATACATGTCTATCAGGCAGTTGGTCACAAACAACTCTGCAGACTCATAGCTGTTGCGAATTACATAACAGTGAATCTGTCTACCAATTCTCAAAGTAGCTAAACGGGCAGAAGCCATCAGTACACAAGATATTGTAAAGGCATTAGGCTTCACATATTTTTTCTGATTTAACATCTTGGAGAAAAGTTCTAATGCATCATTGGCATCCCCTTTCTGAGCATACCCACCGATCATGACCGTCCATGTGACCACATTCCTATCCTCTGAGGATATGGAATCAAACATTATATGGGCAAATTTGCCGCCCTGACATTTAGCATACATGTCAATAAGAGAATTGATCACCATCTTATCATCTTCAGGGTCATTCTTATATACATTCAGAATGCATTTGGTCGCATAACAATGAGTTTCCTTCCCATGAGATAATGCTCCAACACAGGCACATGCTGATAACAGGGAAACAAGGGTGACAGCATTTGGCTTCGACCCACAGACTAACATTTGCCTAAACACTTCAAGCGCTTCATTTCCACGAATTCTCTGAGCATATCCTGCAATAACAGCACTCCATGTAACTACATTCAACTCAATCTTTTCATTTCTCATTTTCTCAAACAAACTAAGAGCATCTTCAAATAGCCCAAACTGGGAATACCCAGTAACCATTGCATTCCAAGAAACCACATCCTTCATCTTCATTTGCAAAAAAACCCTGGTTGCTTCGTCCATCAATCCACACTTTGCATACATATCAACTATAGCATTACCGACAAAAACATCCTCAATCAGGAGAGCTCTAACTGCATAACCATGTGCCTGCATACCTTCCATCCACGCCCCAACAGACGAGCACGCTGAAAGAACATTAACAAGGCTAACCGCATCAGCACAAAGATTACAGTATCCATTTACAGAATCCATTTCCCTAAACATCTTCAAACCCGTTTTAGGATGTCCATTCTGCACATATGCAGCCACAATCGAATTCCAAGAAACCACATCTCCAATCCCTCTTTGCGACATTTCATCAAACACCATCCGGGCACTATTCAAATTCCCACACCGGCTGTACATAGCAATCAAAGCATTGCAAACAAACACATTCAAATCAAACCCAGATGTGCAAACAGCTCCATGAACAGACCACCCTGTACTAAACGAAGGAATCTCCCCGCAAGCCTTGAGGACAAGAGGGAAGGTGTGATCATCAGGCCTCCAACCCAATCTATGCATTGAAACATAAATTTCGAGTGCGTCTTCTGGGAGTCTTTCATGCACGCTGCGTCGAATAATTGCGTTCCACCAGTATACGGTGTAGGAAGAAGGCGGGAGGCGTTGAAGAACTGCAAGGGCATGAGAATGGGCGTCGTAGGACATGTAAATTCGGACGATTCTGGCCATTACGGTGGGATCCAAGAGGGCAGAGCCATTTACTATGAGCTGCTGGTGGAAGCGCTTGGTTTCGGTTATGGAGTGGCATTGTTCGGGAATAGTGTTGATGGTCACCGTTTGGGTGGAAAAGGAAGAGAGTTTGGTTACGAATGAGTTAAGTCGGAGGGATGGTTTAAGTCGTCCCAAGGAAGAAGAGAGCATGCTCGGCTCGGCCACCAAAAATATGAAATTTGCTATTTGCTATTTGCTACACTATTTTGTATTTGCTAATGCCAAAAACTTGTAAAAAACGCGCTTTTTCTAAACAATTAAAAAATGAGTTTTTCCAATCGTATAGTAGTATATAAAAGGCCACCAGCTATCTCTCTTTCTCTCTCTCTACTCTCTCACTAGATGCAAACACCATAGTCGTCGTCTTCCCCCATGAAACAACCTCTCACCATGTCTGTCCAACCCCACCCCACCATCATCTAACCACCAAATCTAACCCTAAAATTCAAAAAATCCAAAACAAATTCAATAGGTCGTCAGCTAATTTGCATAGAAAACAAGCAATCAACAAACATACCAGATGATCTCGATGAAATTGGGGGTTGAGAGGGTCCAATCCTCTTGCTTCTCAAATAAGAATAGAGAATTCCGCCAATGGAAAGGGCCAACGCCACCCCAAACTTCAACAACACCGGATTTATTTCTTTCTTTTCTCTCCCCATCGTCAATGATATGAAAAAACTATTCCATCAACGTCGTCGTCGCCGCCGCCGGCGTCGTCCGCCTCCTCTTCTTCCGTATAAACGCTCCCAAGCTTAATAAAATTGAATCACCGATCATGATCACGGAGAACCCTAGAAAAGGAATCTGAAATGGGTATTTACCACTGCATTTTAATTCGAGTGCCAGTGCATGTATTTTGGAATGCCAGTGCATGTATTTTGGAATGCCAGTACAATCCGTCGTGCAGAACAAATCAGATGGAAATTTGAGTGCCAGTGTATGTGTTTTTGAGTGCCAGTGTATGTGTTTTTGAGTACCAGTTCATATATTTTGGAGTGTCAGTGCTTGTGTTTTTGAGAGCCAGCAAAAATGATTACCAGTGTTTTTGGGTGCCAGTGTATGTGTTTTTGAGTGCCAGTGCATGTGTTTTTGAATGCCAGTGCTTGTGTTTTTGAGAGCCAGCAAAAATGTTAGTGTAACAAAGTGCCAGTGTTAGTGTAACAGAGTGCCAGTGTGAAGAGTGCCAGTTCATGTATATAAAAGTGTCCGTGTAAAAAGCGTCAGTGCCAGTTTAACAAAGTGCCAGTGCCAGTTTACACTGGCACTTTGTTAAACTGGTACTGCACTTTTTTCACTGGCACTTTGTTACACATGCACTGGCACTTTGTCGCACTGGCACTTTGTTAAACTGGAACTGGCATAAACGGGGAAACACAAAACACGTTTTTTCTAAGTGCCAGAAAAAACGCATTTTTTATAAGACCAACTCTTTGCTACTCCCGAAATAAATAAATGTTCATTTTCCATTTTGTTTAGGCCAAAATCTTGTAAAAACGCTTATGAAAAAATGTGTTTTAAAATTACGTTAAAATCCGTCCCCTGCGTCCCCTCCCCTTCAATTTCCATCCAAATTTCTCCCTAATTCACACACACAAGCGCACACACCGTTTCCCTGAATCTCTAGAATCAGAAACCCTTTTCCCCTAATTTCATATTTTGATTCAATCTCTACGAACCCTATTCATCAATTCCATATTTTGATTCAATTTCAAGAAACCCTTCCCCCAATTTCATATTTCTGATCCATTAATCTAAGAAAAATATGGTATCAATGGAAGAAGCTCACAGGACATATAGGACATTGCTGCTAGGGCTGCTCCACGATGCATAGCTGTACAACATATAGCTGCCTTCTGAATTGATAGTTCAAGAAGAGGGCCAGACGAAGCTAATACCTTCTGAAATAGATCAAGCAGTTAGGCAAATCAGTTTGTTAACTATGTCACGAAACAGCAAACCAAAGTATAGAGTTGCAAGACACCAGAATGTCGACCCAATCCATGTGTTTTTGAATGCCAGTGCTTGTGTTTTTGAGAGCCAGCAAAAATGATTATCAGTATTTTTGAGTGCCAGTGTATGTGTTTTTGAGTGCCAGTGCATGTGTTTTTGAATGTCAGTGCATGTGTTTTTGAATGCCAGTGCTTGTGTTTTTGAGAGCCAGCAAAAATGTTAGTATAACAAAGTGCCAGTGTTAGTGTAACAGAGTGCCAGTGTGAAGAGTGCCAGTTCATGTATATAAAAGTGCCCGTGTAAAAAGCGTCAGTGCCAGTTTAACAAAGTGTCAGTGCCAGTTTACACTGGCACTTTGTTAAACTGGTACTGACACTTTTTTCACTGGCACTTTGTTACACATGCACTGGCACTTTGTCACGCTGGCACTTTGTTAATAAACTGTCACTGACACAAACGGGGAAACACAAAACACGTTTTTTCTAAGTGCCAGAAAAAACGCTTTTTTTATAAGACCAACTCTTTTGATTTCAAAATAAATGTTGCATTTATTTTTAATTTTTAGGAGTGCCATAATGATCTCCCAAAATTCCCTTGCACTTTCTTAGAAGTAGCTGCCTAAACTGGACAAGTGTCTTGGCCGTTTTCATTCTCCAGACCATTCAATTTTCTGGAGTACTTGGTCATCATGCCAACCAGCCAGCTTGTACGAGTTTAACCTCAAACCCCCATTTGTGGTTCTTTTCAAGTGTTATTTGAGTACATGATTTTGGAGAAAAAATGATGTGAATTGTGATTTAAAAGAGTAAAAAAGGAATAAGACGAACTAGAGCATAAAAATGGAGAAAAAAAGATGAAGAAAAGTTCACAGTAGCATGGTGCGAAACTTTTCTCAAATTATTCCTTTTTAAAATAATAAATTCCAAAATGACAAACCTTTAAAACTATTGCCCAAAATGGCCATTTTCGTGAAACTCAATAAACGTTGTAGCGAGTTTCAAAATTCCTTCGTTGAAACTTGATACTTTAAGTAGCGAGTTTAATATAATTAATGTTGTTAATGTAATTAGGGTTTAACGAATTCACTACTTTATGTAGCTATTTTGAAAAGGAAACTCACTATTTGGTGTATTGAGTTTAAGCGAGAAAGAGATTGAGTTTGCAGATTGCGGATTCTCTGCAATTCATATGTTTCATATTCAAGCTTTCATAAATCCAAAATAGTTGAAGAAAATCCAAATTTTCACATTCTTTAATTTCAGAATTATTGAATACCTTATCAAGGTATTTCAACATCATCTTGTTCTCACTTATGATTAGATATATAAATTTAAGTTTTTTATTGTGTTTTAGTACATTATAGATATAAATGTTAAAATTAGAGTTTTGAAGGTTTTAACACTTTGATTTCGTAATGTATGGTTAAAAATAAACAGGGGTTCACTCATTTTCATGTGCTATTGGGGAGGTGATGATAAGCAACCATTTGATGATCCTCATTTTCAGAATGGGCCGAAATGTTCAATTAGGGATAATTGTAGATAGAGATACAATTAATTGATTGATGAGTTATATAAAATGATGGGCGTAAATCAGACACAATATGAGTTGGAAGTTATTTATATATATCCTCATTCCTTTGATAGCGGGATTGGTGAGTACTTTCCTTTTTGTATTGAAGATAATGCGGGTATGGATATAATGTTTGGTGTTTTTGCTAAATTTGGGGGGATGAGTAATTTGCAGCTGTATGTGGTAGTAAAATTGATTAAAAATCGACGTTATTCAGAGTTTGAAACAAGTATTACAGAGAACTTTTATGGGTATTCATCAAGTTGTAATCGTGATGTAGGGGTTGGAACAAGTACACAAACACTTGTATCAACTCAAACATCAAATTATGATAACATGGCATGCCCAAATGATCTAGTTGATGATGATAATTCTGAAGATGTTGATGATGAATATCAAGAGGGTAGTAGTGATCCTGATGTTGGTTTGGGAGAGGGTGATGATGGCCCGATTAATGATGACGTGGAAACGCATTTGATTCATTATGAAGCGCCGAAAAATCGAATCTATGAGAGAGCAGATTATCATTTTTACAGTGATATTCATGATATTACTTGACAAGAAGAAGGCTTCATTGATTCACATAATCAACCCAATTTTTCAGTTTGGGATCCAGAGAAATATGAAATTGCTAAAGGGATATGCTTTTCTGACAAGAAAGAGATGCATTTTGAAATAAAAAGGTATCATATTAGAACCAATCGCCGGTTCAGGGTAAAAGTTTCCATGCAATTTTTATTTTTGTGAGTAGGAAGAAGTTTGGCTATTGGGAAGTAACCAAGTAGAAGGGTCCTCATTGTTGCTTATATTATGAAGAAAGCCAAGATCACCCCAACCTAGATTCGAAGTTTTATGGCCGGTAAGTAGTTCCTCTTATTTAGAAGGATTCAGATGCCAAGATTGGAGTTATTATTGCACATATTAGTGAAATGTACAACAAGAAAATTACCTATCAGAAGCCATGGTGTGGAAAACAGAAGGGCATTGTAGAGGTTTTTGGAGATTGGGAGGAATCTGATCAATTACAAGGATTAATCAGGCTTTATGTTTTCAATTTACTTCTTGTGTCCATCACCATAAGTATAAGGAAGCTAAATCTTTTTATTCATGGATTATATGTAGTAACTATTGAATCTCTATGTTAGCAAAATTTTAATTCTTTCAATCTACTTTGTTCATGTTCATCATAGTATTAATCAATCGTTTTTAGGCTTAATTGTATGTTTTTTTTTTTTTGGCGAAAGGAGACGGTACTCCCTAGATTTTATTAATTAAAAAGAAAATTACGAAACAAGGTGGGGGACATGACAACCTCAAGGTACTCTACAAAAGGGGGAAGGGGAACATCCTAACAACGAAAGCAGGAACTAAAATATAATATATGGGATAGCAGCCCTATCTAAAATATAAGCTCCTTTGCAACGGTGAGGGAGATCACTAAAAGAAAAATATTCAGAATTAGTTCTTGAGACCGCAGCGACATTAGCCAAACCACCAGCAACCTGATTGCCTTCGCGCAGAATATGAGTCACTCTAACACCAATATGCGAAATAAGCCTTTTTATATGAAGAACCTCGTACCAAATACTCCAAGGAATATGAAAATCCCGGATGAGCACATTCAAAAGAATTTCAGAATCAATTTCAAGCCAAAGAGAAGAAATACCAAAATGAGATGCATAAAGGAGGCCGTCCAGAACCGCCTTAGCTTTAGCAACCATGTTGGTACTATTACCATAGAACTTGGAATAGGCAAATAACAAATGACCATTCTTGTTTCTGAAAATACCACCTCCAGAACTGATACCCGAATTCCCTTTAGCAACTCCATCAGTATTAAGCTTGAACATTTCCGATCTAGGAGAATTCCAATGAACAAACTTTAAAACCCGAGGCTTAGGAACAGCCTTAGGAAGGTGAAAGCAGTGAAAAATCTGACTTTCCAAGTCGGAAGAAGGGAAGGAAAGGCTGTAGGCCTTAATGATAGAACCAATCTGCACGAAAACCTCCCTGATGATCCTAGAAGAGGACATATGAAGATCCTCAAACCTAGCTTTGTTTCGACCCTTCCATAACTCCCAAAGAATAAAACAAGGGAGAATGTGAGAAAGCCAAAGAATCCCCTTATTTTTCCCAAGGGCCAAGTTGAACCACCAGCTATCAAGGATAGTTTTAACATTGTTGTAGGAAATATGAACACCAAACAACCTAGCAAACCAATCCCAAGTCTCAAAAGCCACTTGACTTTGAACATAAAGATGAAAAGAATCCTCTAAAGAATGCTGCGAACAACAAACACAAGAGGACACAAGGGATATACCCCTAGATTGAATAGCCACATCTGTAGGAAGGCCATTATGTAACAACCGCCAAAGGAAAATGGAAACTTTCAACGGAATATATTTGTTCCAGCAATAGTAAAAAAACAAATTCCGAGCAATAGCCACTCTACACACTTGCCAAGCCGAAGAAAGAGAGAACTGACCTTTAAGCGAGGGAATCCAATAGATACGGTCAGGCATATCCGAGAGAGAAATATTCTGACATTGTATTTAGTTAAGAACATCCGGGCCATACGTATCACAAATATGATTAGATCTCGGCTGACCCTCATGAAACAAGGAGGAGACTTCAATATGATTCCCAGGAAGATTAAGCCGAGGACCTTCCAACCACTTTTCATGAATTGAAACATCCCCCCTACCAATCCGCCAAGCAATATGATTTTCAACGATATCTTTAGCTTGAATCATGCGGCTCCAAATATGAGAAGCGAAAGTAGGCTTCCCCGCATCCATGGGATGAGAGCCAAAACAGTACTTATCTAGCATGAATTCGGACCATAGGGAATGGGAGCTTCTAAGATGCCACCAAAGTTTCATAGCAAAAGCCATAATAATATCTTCAAATCGACGAAGGCCCAAGCCACCTTCATTACAAGGCCTGAACATCAGATCCTTTCTCACCCAATGACATTTGGATTGGCCCTCTTCATTACACCAAAAGAAATTTGTAACCAGACAATACATGGCTTGGAAAACCCCCTTGGGAGGATCCACCAACGAAATGTAATAAAGAGGAATAGCTTGCAAACAAGATTGGATAAGAGTGAGCTTAGCGCCAAAGGAGAGGATCTTTCCTTGCCAAGAAGCAAGCCTATCAGCCATCTTTTGAAGAACATTGTCAAAAAGAGCGATATTTTTTCTCCCAACATAAAGAGGGCAGCCAAGATAGATAATAGGGAGATCTTTCTTTTCGAAGGAGGTAGCATTCTCAATAATAGAATCTCTAACCTCATCATTTTTTCCAGTAATGAAACAAGATTTCCTTGTATTCACAAGCTGACCCGAAAAATCTTGATACCAGTTAAGACATCTCATATGGGCCTCTAGAGAGTCTTTAGAACCATTGCAGAAAATAAGAATATCATCGGCATAAGAAAGATGAGATATCATAGGAGTATGAATGTGAGCCTTGTATCGATATTGAGGAAAATCAGAGTGCAGCCGATTGAGACCCCGACTCAAAACCTCGGCAGCAATGATGAAAAGAGTGGGAGATATAGGGTCCCCTTGACGAAGACCACGAGAAGAATGGAAAAAACCAGAACTTTCCCCATTAACAAGAACCGAGAACCAACAAGAGGAAATACTTCGAAATATCAGATCATTTCACGTTTCAGAAAAGCCAAACCTTCTTAAAACTTTAATCACCGCAAACCAAGAAATACGATCATAAGCTTTAGCCATATCTAACTTAAGCCCAATATTAGAACCCCTTACCTTTTTCCGAATAGAATGCATAAGCTCTTGAGCCAACAGGACATTTTCATGAATCAACCTACCTTTAACAAACCCATTCTGCTGAGGAGAAATAATTCTTGGAAGAATAGGAGCAAGGCGGGAATTAAGCAGTTTCGTAATAATTTTATTTGTAAAATTGCATAAGTTAATGGGTCTCATCTCCGAAAAAGAGGTAGGGGTGCTGACTTTGGGAATGAGGACAATCAGAGTCGAAGTCCAGCTCCTTGGCATTGGGAAACCAGCAAAAAATTCCTTGATTGCTCTATGTAAGTCCTTTTTGATAATGTCCCAACTACCTTCGTAAAAAGCACCATTAAAACCATCGGGGCCAGCAACACTTTGGCCATTCAAAGACCAAATAATCTCTTTAATATCATCTAAAGACGGAACAGCCGTAAGCATCTCATTGTCACCATCATTGATCAGCCTAGGAATAACATCAAGAATGTCATCACTAGGAATATTTGAAGGAGATTGAAGCTGATCCGAAAAGAAGGCAACAGTCGCATCCTGAATCTCTTCTTAACGATAGAATGAAAGAATTTTGTATTATGGTCTCCCTCCTTTAACCATTTTATGTTAGCCTTTTGACGCCATAGATCTTCCTCAACCTTCAACTTAGCAAGAAGGTTAGCTTGAGCCAAGCTAAGAGCAGCCCTGTTTTCATCCGAATTATCACTTTGGAAAAGCAATTCTTTTTTGACAAACGTCATCTTCAGCCACTTGAACATGCTGGTCTACCCTACCAAACACCTCTTTATTCCAAGAGGAAATACATTTCCGAATACGAGCAAGCTTCTTAGTAAACCGAACCATAGGGGCCCCATCCATATAATCTTTCCAAGAGTTCTCAACCAGCGACAAGAAAGAATGGTGCTTCAGCCAAATATTTAGAAAACGAAAAGAGCCCCTAGTAGCTTCAACCGCGATTTTAATTTGAACCAAGAGAGGATTGTGGTCAGAACAGGTGCGATTAAGATGGGTGACAGAAGTAACATGAAAAGTGTCCATCCATTGAGAATTGTAGAGAGCGCGATCAAGACGTTGAAGGATAGTAGGCTTCCCTCTAGGTTTATTAACCCATGTGAATTTATTCCCTAAATACCCAGCGTCCAACAAACCAGAAAATTGCATCATATCAGAGAATTCCGTAGCAGCCTTTCTACGAATAGGGTTGCCTCCTAACTTTTCCGATTGCATCAGGACACAGTTGAAATCACCAATAACCATCCAAGGCGTAGTACAAGAGCTGAAATCCATAAGGTTATCCCAAAGCTCTCTACGATCAAAACTATTGCAACTAGCATAAACCACAGTCAAATGAATACAAGAGTCCCATTGGCCATGAGAAATCTGCGTCGTAAGAGCTTGACAAGTATCTTGAATTACACGGCAATTAAAGCCATGTTTCCAAAAAAACCAAATTTTACCGTTACAATTAGAAAAACTACCCACACAACCCAACTTCCTTTGCGTGGTCACACGCTGAAATTGAGACACTTTAGGCTCAGACATAGCAAAAAAGGAAACACCGTGAAGATGGAGAAGCTTTTTTGCCCGTCTAAAAGAAGCACCATTACCAATTCCTCTAACGTTCCAGAATATCATAGAAACCATTGTAAAAGTAGAGAGAGAAGTATATGACTTACCCGGATACTTAGGAGGAGGGAGAGGAGGATCTACCATGATTTCTCTTAGATACCACTTTGGTAAAACCATCAGCATCAACATCATTATTGGAAGTGTTTGCAAAAGGCGTGGAGCCAGCCTTCTCCGTAACAAACGAAACTGAAGGAGGACCACGGGGGGAAAGATTAAGCCCCTCAATATGAACCAAATTGCCATTAAATTCTTCAGTCATAGGGACGAAAGCGTTGGAGTTGCTATTTTCAGCAATCGACGATTCATGTTGCGCTTTGTGCAGCAGCACATTTTGGATAATAGGCGATATATCAGCCACATTGTTGGTGCCGATATCAACATCTACAGGTTGGGAAGCCGTCCCCAGACCAGCTCCCATAGAAATGGCTTCAGAACAGGCTTTATTGAGAGCAAGTTCAACAGCCAAAGGAAGTTTTTGGCCACGAACAGCCATTTTAGGAGCCACAGCCGAGGGTTGCATCAGCTTGGCATTACCAGCATTAACAACATTTTCTGTTACACTATCAACAGCCTTAGCATCACTACTAGAAGGATTCCCATTAGCAGTCATGGCACCAGCATTACCATCATTTTCCGTAGCTTTAACCTTATCTTTAGACTGCTTGTCCGAATTTGGTTTTGTTGTATTGAGATGAGGATTCGCCTTCCTGCACATAGAAATGTCATGCCCAAGGATAAAACAATGCTTACAATATTTGGGAACATTATCATACTCAACCTTTTGATAAAAACTTGGGTAAACATCACCACAATCAACGAAAATTTCATTAGGAAACTTTTTTGTTGCATCAACTTGAATCAGGATTTTAGCAATGCTAGGCCTAGAGAGTTCAGCCGTGGCCTTATCCAACGAGAGGGGGGATCCAATCATGGATGCAGCCGCATATAAAAAGGATTTATTCATTAAGTGAATTGGGAGCCCCGGAAAGCCAACCCAAACAGGAACAATGGGAGATTCCTGTTCAGGTCGCCAAGCCGGAGACCACGCCAACGTACGCATAGGAAATCGATCACACTAGCATGGATAATTTATACACGGATAATTTATACACGGACCCATATTCTGTTGATTATATAAATCGTCACACTAACATGAATAAATTCGATACATGGTGTAGCGAGCTTGTTAATTACAGAATTAGGGTAATTACATGCCAGTTCCCTAATTGATTTACTTATTAAACTCGCTACTTGATGTAGCGAGTTTTAAGGGATAAATTTATAAACTTTCTATATCAAGTAGCGAGTTCCCAAAAGTTGGTCATTTTGGAAAATAGTTTCAAAGGTTGGTTATTTTGAGAATTAAAATTTAAAAAGGAATAAATTGAGAAAAAAAATTGCATGGTGCACCCGCACCCCTTCGGTAAGGGTGGTGTGAGTACCCCAATCCAACTCGCGACCCAATAAAAGTGTCTTTTACTCAATAAAAGTGCGCTAGGGAGCGTTTTGGTAAATTTCCGGTTCATTCTGAGACTTCTGAGAGTTTTTTATAAGTTTCTCGCTAAGGAAGGACCTATAGGGTATTATTCAGTTTGGACCTTTAAGGAATTACTCAAGGAAGGGTCCAGATTCTGCCACCTAGCACGTTTCTAGAAGGAAGGCGGTTATACAAATGCTGATGGTTTCACAATGGTCTCTTCTAGAAAATGGCGTGGAAGGTCGGCTTCTCCTCCTGATAATTTTGTTTGATGGGTTTTGGTTCTATCCTTTCCCCTTTGATAGCTTAGGGTTTAGTTCCCCCCTTCCTCTTGTTTTGGGGCGGTCCAAATGGACTTGCACCCCTCCCCTTAGCTTTCTTGATTTTATTGTTGGCTTTAAGCCCCACATTGTAGATTTTTTTTCCTTTCCCGGTGGTTAGGTTTTTATGTCCCCCACCGTGCTTTGTTCTTTTTTATTTTATTTATAAAATCTAGGGAGCTACGTCTCCTTTCGTTTAAAAAAAAAAACATAATGAAACAAGCCCAATCAACGTTAAATAAGGAATGTCTTTCATTTGGCAAAGGGGGAGGGGGGAACTCTCACTGTAAACGCAAGGGGTCTCTCTCTCTCTACTCTCTCACTAGATGGTTTCCTCACCAGAGCTCTCTCTCTCTCTCTCTCTCTCTCTCTCTAAGCGCTAATGGCGTTCTCACCACCACCTAGCTCTTCCTCTCCCTAAATCGCCTTCTTCTTCATCAGCTCTCCCTCTCTTCAGCCGAAAAACCCCCAATCGCCATCTCTCTCCCTCTCTACCCACAGCGGCGCCCCTGTTCCTCCAATCACAGCCATCACCATTCTCCTTCTCCCAGCACGGCGCCGTCCCCAACAACGCCAAGCCAAGAGATCGCCCTTCCTCACCGTTACCTTTCTCTCTCTCTCTGCCTACCCAAACAAATCCCTCTCTCAATCGCTCCCCTGTTCTAAGCCCGTTAACCACCACCGTTGCACCGCCAATTTCCGTCTGCCACAATTTCCAATCCCTTTGCGTCATTCTGTCAAATACGCCCCAAACCTATGTCTCAGTTCAACACACTCACGTACAACCTTGAAGCTCCACTTGAAGCTCCACAGCTACCATTTCTGAGCTCGATCTCCCTCTCGTTCTGAAGCTGCTTTGAAGACTCCCTATACCGACGTGGTATAGAGAGTGTGGATACTCCAAGGGTAATCTCTAAATCTCACTCTTAATTTCTCTTCTGCTTAATCATCCCATGCTATTTCCCTGTTCTTCATGTGCAATCCGTTAATCTGTGATTAGTTTCGCTCTGCCTTGGTTTAAAATCATGTGGGTCATATTCTGATTCTGGTGTTTTATTTACATAATTGTTGGGATCATGTTATTTGTGATTTAAACACGAAGATGAGTGTGAATCATCTATATTCACACTCATCCGAGTGTTGATTTCTCTTCCCGTAAGCATTCAGTCTCTTGGTAGTTATGCTTGATCTGCAATTCGGGCTCGAACTTGATTGAATATGTCATGCCTTGTTGCCTAAATGTTCTGATTCTGCGTCGTAATGTTACATGCCTTTGGTTGTTAATAACATGTTTGTGGTTTGAATGCTTAGGTGAGTGTGGATCGTTCCATATCCACACTCATCTGGGATTTGATCTCTTTGAGGTCGTGGTAACTTGTTTTACATCTCTGCAATCTCGTTGTTGCTGTTAATTCCATTTTTGTTAACTTTGTTGTTGATATTGGCTTGTTTCTGTAATCAACCTAGTTGTAAACCTCTGCATATGGCATAGTATGTCCCGCGACACAACTGGCCATTCATGGTCCTGTGTCGGGCGACATACTTAGCCAACTGCAGCAGGTCCTTTTTCAGTTGTAAGTTGTTTACCTCGTTGTAATTGGGACGTGGCCCCCCAAAATAAGTGGCTCACAAGATGTAACTCCATCTGTTCATCAATAAAACAAAGCATTAATATGCATTTTATACATATTTTGTCTCACACAATTGCACACACTTTTGAATGATTTTGGATGTTGAACATTGAAAGACTCGTCTACGGACGAGGCGTGTTGGGTGAACTCTTGGTTCTTCCCAACACGTAACCTGACCCCCGAACCCATTTTCTCTTTTCAAAAAGGTTTTCAATGTTTCCATAAAAACGGCGTGGCGACTCCTAAAAATTTATTATTTTTTCGGCGAGCGTTCATTCAGTGGCGACTCTGCTGGGGATATTGAAACTTGGTTTTCAAAAGTGGGTCAAACTTTCGTGATTGTTCAACATTCACTTCATTCATTTGTGTGTGCTTTGTTGTGTGACATTTTATGTGTTTAAATGCATTTTAATTGCTTTGTTTGTTGCCTTTCCCTCCTTGTGTCCCATGTTTGTTTTTCTGGGGGTTGATTGGTAAGATATTGCACTGAGCTTGGAGGCCGGGGCTGGTTATGCTTCTTTTGTTCAGGGTTCTGGCAATGTGACTCCTTCTGTCACGCGACAGAGAGTGCCTTGGTTATCCTGTGTCCCGCGACAGAAGGTGGTCACTCTGCAGGATTTAATTTCCTTGATACAGGTTGTGGTTGTGGGCAATCCCCATGATCAATATTATTGATCCTTGATTATTGTACTCTGTGGGGTGTGTGTGTTTTTCCTTTTCCCCTTTTCCAAATAAAAAATAAAAAAAATCATTTTTCGCAAATAAAGGAACATAGTCATCCGCGCACTACGTCACGTAGATCTAGAACCCTCGGGTGCGATTGACGGCATCGCGGACGGTGATGTATGTCACCTACGCTTGAGCGCCTAATATCAAACCTATCCCCATAGCGCATCATAGGTGGCACCACACTTTAAAGCTTACCCAACAGTTGGTTTTTGACACGCCATTTTTCAAATACACTAAGCCAGTTTGGGTCCCAGCTTCCGAACAGTCAAGGTCTGTGGTTTTCGAGCTCTCAGTATCAGCAGGGTCAGTTTCATGGTCCTCACTTCCAGGGTAACGACCAGTATTAGAATCAGCACCCTTACTCCGGGAATCAGTTCAGCCAAGACGGATTTTTGCAGTTTCCCGCTAACCAGCCTCAACTTCAGGGATGTCGGTCTCACCCTTTAATGAGTTCAGCTTTTGGATTTAGTTCGTCATCTATGCAACATCCGGGGTCAGCTTCATACATGCCTGCTAGTGCTCCGCTTTGGAATCAGATGTCCTCCATTCCCATCATGACTCCCATTCGGCAAGAGGTGCCAACACTCGAGTCACCTCCAAAGATGGTTCAGAAGAAGAGAGAAAAGCAGCACTTTGATGACGTGGGGATGCCAATAGATGAATTCTTCGAAATCTTAGTAAGCGGAGGACTTGTTCAACCACTGGCAAATTACATCCCTGATCATCCCAACCCAAAGCTGGATAAAAGCAAGTTTTGTTACTACCATCAGTATCCCGGCCATGTCACCAACAAATGTGTCACTCTGAAGTCGCTCATTCAAAAGCTCATGGACGAAGGGAAGATTGAGAAGGGTCCTTACCCCAGTGTTGTCACCAATCCTTTTTCGTGATATCGGCAGAATTCAAGAGGCCCTCCATCTGAAGACAGAGAAGTCAGTCAGCGTCATAGGTTCTAGAGTGTCCTTTACGTTGTCATGAGTCTGTCAAGTCCGAGTTGGACCAGTTTTTGCTTTGCAGTAATAAAATTTTTGATTCTCTTCTTGCTAGACTCGAGACATCACTTGCACACCCACGTTACACTTAATTGAAATGGTCTTATTCCACATGATCACTTGCGCTGCTCGATTACTAATGCTTTGAAATGATTAATGTTTAAATTGATCGGTGTAAGAAAATCGACTGATATCTTTCTTAAATTGGGGCTTGCCAACTCAAGCATCATATGCTCACATATCTTCCATCTCCCTCATCATTCCGTTTCTTAGCTAATTTGCACGAATCTTCCTCAAGTAAGCTTAAGCAAGCAATGAAGGCTCAATCTCGTTCGGATCATCCGGTAGGGACTGCGGTTGAAACCTTTCACCTATAGGGAAACCATTACCTCACCCTCACTAAACAATACCCCTTCGGTTCAAGATCGGCATGTTTTGAAACCCATTTAGCCATCGCCAGAAGAAGAAGGACTATCCTTGAGGCTCCCATGATTCAAAAGAAGATCGACCATTTCCAAGCTCAAGAACGACGGAAAGCAATGATCCATCCTGGGGACTAGCTGAAATTCTCCTCTCAAAAACAAAATTGGAAAAAAGAGAGAGACAAAAATACCAAAAAAAAAAAGAATAAAAAAAAGAAAAGAAAGAGAGCCTAGTCCCTAACAATTCTCTCAAGAGAAAAAGTTCAAAAGATTC
Organism: Adenophora triphylla var. japonica; assembly: GCA_022495995.1. Lineage (NCBI taxonomy): Eukaryota > Viridiplantae > Streptophyta > Magnoliopsida > Asterales > Campanulaceae > Adenophora > Adenophora triphylla. The sequence goes on from JAFEMH010003001.1 coordinate 159,649, forward strand.
GGTTGTTCACTCAAAGGGAGTCTCAAAGCAAATAAAGAGACAACACGGATGTCCCCTCACCATTACATCTAGTCAATCCCAAGCCATCCTCTCAATTTTAGAGGATATCCCCAACCAATTCCAAGCCGTCCTCTCGATTTTAGAGGATATTCCCATTACCATTACCCTTGCCCTTGGCAAAGCCAATTTTGACCTCTCATCCTCAGAGGCAATCAATTCCCTCACCTTAGAAATCCCAAACACATCCCTACAAGCCAACCTCTCATCTTTAGAGGTTCAGCCAGCAAAAGGCCTAGCCGACCTCTCGTCTTAAGAGGTCATGATATCCCGAATCACCCAAGGGCCGATCGTAACCCTGAAACCAGTAGCTTCCTACCTGGGATAACAGCTGCACCATCAATCAAAGATTGTGAAAATTCCATCTGTTCATTCGACGTTTCATGTGAGCATATTTCATTTCTCCTCCGCAAACACTTGCCGTGGACATCCCACTGGGGCTTCACATCCGTGTCTCCCATTGACACTCCAAGAGGACATGTTTTTCAATTCTCCAAATCCTCAAAATCCTCAAAGGACCTCAGATCCTCGAATTCCAACGTTCATTCTCTTCATTCGGGATAAGCCCGAACTACGGCGACCTGAGCTCCTTCAAAGGAGGGGAACGTAGGCAACCACAACTGGTCCGGTCGAAATCACATACAAATCTCAGAAAATCCGGTCTCCTCAAGGGCCGTCCCTATACACAGATCCTTCGTTCCATCTTTTCGAGTTTGATTCTCGATATCAGTTGGTTTTCTCCTCTTGATTAATCAAAATATTTGTTCATATCAAATTTAGTGTTTGAATAACCCGAACATCAATAAAGGGTTTTAAGCAGCCTTGTGATCATCACGAATAAGACAGGTTTTTAAGTGTCTCGACAAGTCTTCTCTTTCTACATTCTAGTAATAAAGAGCCAAACACTGTCTTTCTGTCAGCAGGGGCTTCCATATACTTTTCCACACCTTGTTGTGCTTATACTCTCTCAAAAGAGTTAAACCCAAAAGCGAGAGTGTCACACAAATTTGGGACCCATTCCCACTTTTCGAAAGATGTGCCCCTTCATGTATATATTTTCGAGTCTATGACTGATTGAATAAGGTCTGAAAAGATGGGTGCCTCCTTGGCCGCATGACGATTCTGCCTGTAATGGGACTGCATTGGATCTCTTCAAGCTGGGGCTTTGCTATGCTGTCCTCTCAAGCTCTCCTTACTAGATTCCCTCCGGGTTTGCTTCACACTATCAACTGGGGCTTCGCCATGGTCACCTCATTATCAACTAGGGCTTCGCCTAGTCATCTCTTTAAAGCCGGGATCATTCTCTGCACTCTCTCTGCTGCTTGCCGTCTCAGGCGCGCGATACACCTTACCTTATCAGCAACAATCAACCTGCTGCCATCTGTACTCTCAGGGTACACCCCGACTTGCCTAGCTGTGCCATATCATCCATCATTTATTGGAGAGGGTTCGACCTATACATCATCATATACACAGTCATTCCATCATAAATCCATCATAGCATAATTGCTACATACATATCCATTTGCTAAGCCTTGCAAAAATCCTCACTCCATTTTCATCCCCAGTCGAGATGGACTCGTGCAATGAATTTAATAATGCATAAGCAAAATTTCAAATCAAGTGAATAAAATGCAAAGTGCCTAGTAGTGTTGTGTTTTTTCCCCTCACATGGTACAATAATCAAGTGATCATAATCTGATCGTGAGGATTGCTCCTCAAATCACAGCCTGGACAAAGATTTCAAATCCTGCAGGTGGCATATTCTGCCTTTATCATCTTCATAGGTCTCGTCATCTTCAGACTTATCAGCATCTTTTGAAAGAGCCCTAGCTGCCTCAGTCTCCAAGCAATGCTCTTCAAGCTCATCAGCCTCGTTGGCAAATCATCGTCAAAGGTCCGTCTGGCAATGGCAAATCATCATCAAAGGCCCGTCTTGCAATGGAAAATGTTCATCCAAGGTCTGTCTTGCAATGGCATATCATCAGCAATATCCGTCTTGCAATGGAAAAGCATCAGCAATATCCGTCTTGCAACGAAAAATCATCAGCAGTACCCGTCTAGCAACGGCAAATCATTAGCAGGGCCCGTCTTGCAATGGTAAATCGACAACAAATTCCGTCTTGCAATGGTGATACCAACAGCAAAGTTCATATTCTACCCGACAAAAGTTTCCAAAGTCAGCCAATCACTTCAAGTGATCTTCGTGTGCACAACCCTTGCAGGTAAGCACAACACAGGTATGAAAGTATATCTCATTTCAACTGCAAATCATCTTGTCTTATGTTTGCTTTCTCGTAAAAGTCATTTCAAGTCTTGGAGTTCATCTCGTGATACTTTTGAGTTAATCTCGATCCTCTGTAGGCTAATCCTATACCTTTTTAGGCTTGTTCCTATACCTCTTAAGGCTTGTTCCTATGTCTCTTAAGGCTTGTTCCTATGTCTCTTTAGGCTTGTTCCTATACCTTTTTAGGCTTGTTCCTATACCTCTTTAGGCTCGTTCCTATACCTCTTTAGGCTTGTTCCTATACCTTTTTAGGCTCGTTCCTACATTTTTGAACTACGATTTGGCTTGATTCCCTTTTAGAGATACATAGAAATCCTTTCTCCAAAGGTCCAGCCATCCAACCTCATCAATCATTTTTCCTCCATCTGCCATATCATCAGCCGCTCGTTAGGCTTGGGATCCTTCTTATCGACAATCTCACTTCTTTCATAAGTGACATTGCTGAGGGGCTTTGTGAGTACCCCAATCCAACTCGCGACCCAATAAAAGTGTCTTTTACTCAATAAAAGTGTGCTAGGGAGCATTTTGGTAAATTCCCAGTTCATTCCGAGACTTCCGTGAGCTTTTTATAAGTTTCTCGCTAAGGAAGGACCTATAGGGTATTATTCAGTTTGGACCTTTAAGGAATTGCTCAAGGAAGGGTCCAAATTCCGCCACCTGGCACATTTCTAGAAGGAAGGCGGTTATACTTGTTAAGTCGTGCGACATAATAAATCAAGCCCAATCAACGTTAAATAAGGAATGTCTTTCATTTGGCAAAGGGGGGGGGGAACTCTCACTGTAAATGCAAGGGTACTCTCTCTCTCTACTCTCTCACTAGACGGTTTCCTCACCGTAGCTCTCTCTCTCTCTCTCTCTCTCTCTCTCTCTCTCTAAGCGCTTATGGCATTCTCACCACCACCTAGCTCTTCCTCTCCCTAAATCGCCTTCTTCTTCATCAACTCTCCCTCTCTTCAGCCGGAAAACCCCCAATTGCCATCTCTCTCCCTCTCTACCCACAGCGGCGCCCCTGTTCCTCCAATCACAGCCATCACCGTTCTCCTTCTCCCAGCCACGGTGCCACCCCCAACAACGCCAAGCCAAGAGATCGCCCTTCCTCACTGTTACCTTTCTCTCTCTCTGCCTACCCAAATAAATCCCTCTCTCAATCGCTCCCCTGTTCTAAGCCCGTTAACCACCACCGCTGCACCGCCAATTTCCATCCGCCACAATTTCCAATCCCTTTGCGTCATTCTGTCAAATACGCCCTAAACCTCTGTCTCAGTTCAACACACTCAACACACTCACGTACAGCCTTGAAGCTCCACAGCTACCATTTATGAGCTCAATCTCTCTCTCATTCTGAAGCTGCTTTGAAGACTCCCTATACCGACGTGGTATAGAGAGTGTGGATACTCCAAGGGTAATCTCTAAATCTCACTCTTCATTTCTCTTCTTCTTAATCATCCCATGTTATTTCCCTGTTCTTCATGTGCAATCCGTTAATCTGTGATTAGTTTTGCTCTGCTTTGGTTTATAATCATGTGGGTCATATTCTGATTCTGGTGTTTTATTTACATAATTGTTGGGATCATGTTATTTGTGATTTAAACACGAAGATGAGTGTGAATCATCTATATTCACACTCATCCGAGTGTTGATTTCTCTTCCCGTAATCATTCAGTCTCTCGGTAGTTATGCTTGATCTGCAATTCGGGCTCGAACCTGATTGAATATGTCATGCCTTGTTGCCTAAATGTTCTGATTCTGCATCGTAATGTTACATGCCTTTGGTTGTTAATAACATGTTTGTGGTTTGAATGCTAAGGTGAGTGTGGATCGTTCCATATCCACACTCATCTAGGATTTGATCTCTTTGAGGTCGTAGTAACTTGTTTTACATCTCTGCAATCTCGTTGTTGCTGTTAATTCCATTTTTGTTAACCTTGTTGTTGATATTGGCTTGTTTCTGTAATCAACCTAGTTGTAAACCTCTGCATATGGCATAGTATGTCCCGCGACACAACTGGCCATTCATGGTCCAGTGTCGGGCGACATACTTAGCCAACTGCAGCAGGTCCTTTTTCAGTTGTAAGTTGTTTACCTTGTTGTAATCGGGATGTGGCCCCCCAAAATAAGTGGCTCACAAGATGTAAATCCATCTGTTCATCAATAAAACAAAGCATTAATATGCATTTTATACATATTTTGTCTCACACAATTGCACGCACTTTTGAATGATTTTGGATGTTGAACATTGAAAGACTCGTCTACGGACGAGGCGTGTTGGGTGAACTCTCGGTTCTTCCCAACACGTAACCTGACCCCCGAACCCATTTTCTCTTTTCAAAAAGGTTTTCAATGTTTCCTTAAAAACGGCGTGGCGACTCCTAAAAATTTATTATTTTTTCGGCGAGCGTTCATTCAGGTGGTCACACCCTTAAAAGATAAAGAGAAGTGTTGAACGTAATAGGTGGGCGATCGCACCCTCTTTTTAGTGTTATGCCCTAGGCCTATAGTTGATAGACTTATGTGTTGACATTATTTATTATTATATGAGATGTTTATTATTTGATTATTATGTGTTTTATATATTTGTTTATAATAATTTCTTTCCCTAATTATTATGTGAATAATTAGTAAAAATGTTCACTACAAGAAAAATGGCTTTTCCCGGCACTTTTAATCCGGCACTTAATTTCTTGCCACCAATTTGTGGCACTTTTTTAACAAGTGCCACAAATTTCCGGCACTTTTCAGAAACTGCCACAAATATTCGACACATTTTTAGAAGTGCCGCTAATTTTCGGCACTTTTACAAAAGTGCCGCTAATTTTCCGGCACTTCTTTAATAGTGCCGCTAATTTTTCGGCACTTTCTTAAAAGTGCCGCTAAATTCCCGGCACTTTTGAAAAAGTGCCACAAATTTTCCGGCACATTTGAATAATTGCCGCAAGTTTTTCGACACTTTCTTAAAAGTGCCGCTAATATTTCGGCACTTTTTTAAAAGTGCCACGAAGTTTCGAAACTTTGTTTTTTTTTTAACCCATTTAAAAATGACAGTACCCGGAGGGAGTATATTTTACTTGTATTTTTAATTTTTCCTTTTCCTTTTTCTTTTCCTTTTCATTTTCCTTTTTGTACTCATATTTCCTAAGAGGATATAATTCTTTTCCCGGTTAGAATTTTCACCAAATTATATTTCCCTCCCACTTTTCCCCAATTCCTTCCAATATTTACGTTTTTCCCGCTTTGATGACCTAGATACCCACGCAAAATCACAGACGCCGCGCTCTATTTCCCCTTTCTCTTCTCGCCCTCGCTCTCGGAGAAGACGCCAACGCCATGACCTAATCTACCCACGCAAAATCGCAAACAGACGCCGCGCTTTGTTTCCCCTTTCTCTTCTCACCCTCGCTCTCGGAGAAGACGCCAACGCCACCACTCACCACAACTCACCGGCATCGCTGAAGCTCAGGTATCTCTTCTCTATCCCTTCATAGTCTTTCCATCTGATAATCTCAAATCCCCAAAATTCTAAATTCCTAACAAATTTAAATTTAGGGCTTTGAAATCGAAAACCTCTTTTCGAATTCTATTGATTTCTAGCAATTCTATTGATTTCTAGCAATTGTATTCGAAATTTATTGACCAAAAATCCTAGATACGCCACTGGTGCCACCGTTCGTAGTCTCAGTCAGATCTCTCTCTCTCTCTTTCTCTCTCTCTCTCTCTTTGCTATCTTGCTATGCAATAATCGGGTTTCAAATGATTTCATGCAAATTCCTTTGTGTGATTGTTTTGTTAGCGTTTGATGGAATTGCAAATGTTATGTTGTTTTTTGAATTCTGTGTTTCTTCTATGTACCATGTACCCTTTTTCATAATTATTTCAATTTTTGGGGTTCAGTTGTGGTCCTTGTGGATTAACTTTTTTGTTTTTGCTTTTGAAATTGGGCTTACCCATGGATCTTTTTGAGTTTTCTGGTGTAGGGTAATTTTCTTGTTAAAGCATATATTTCGTTGATTTGAGGATTGTGATATGTGGTCTTGTCATTTTGGTCGAATATGGTGATTTAGTTTTTGGGCACATAGCTGGAATAAGGCCGTGTCAAACCCTTCAGTTTCAATCATGAGAGATGACATATCTAAATCCTATTTTTGGAGTATTGCTAGTTTATTTTACGTTACCTTCGCCTTCTGTCTATTTTCATGGATTATGGAGTACTGGTTTTTCTATTTGTTACAGATGATCCAAGGAAGACGGAACACCTACTTGCACTTGACGGTGCTAAGGAAAGACTGCATTTATTTGAAGGCCGACTTAATTGAAGAGGGATCTTTTGATTGCGATTGAGGGCCGTGAGGGTGCCTTTCATACGGATCCCCCTTTTTTCATTCAAGTTGCCGATCCACAGTGTTCATTTGTGATCTTACTAACTCTATCATATCTATCTTTCTACTTTATAAATTATACTCAGTTCCAATTTTAACTCTTTTAGGGAAATGATAATGATTCGAATTATGTCTTTATTTGTATCATCTCAAGCATGGGATTGATTCAACTATTATGGTCCCACTGGATGACTGATGTAGCATGTAATGTGCAACTCACCACATGCCCAGAGAGATTTTTTAGGAAGTTCTCTCTCTCTCTCTCTCAAGGGAACTTATTAGTTCTTGGTCTATTATTTCCGGTTTTTAATATAGTGCTTTAGAATATATTTTGAAGCCTCTGCCGTTTGCCGCCTTTTAACAAAGGTTTCCAATTGGTTTTCTTTAGGAAGTTCCCAGTTCTTCGATAACTAAGGCAATATCATCAAATCTGCGTAAATCAGGATTTTTAGCCCTCCCACAAGTTATGTGAAAGCTGGCTCCATGCTTGGGGTAAGCCGTTTTCTGCTCCTACAGTCAATGCCAAACGTCTTAATATTTTTTGTTCCTTTTCCTCTATCCTTTTGTGGATCGATTTCGAGGGAACGTTGCCGACAGGACATTATCCAAGGTAGAACTTCAAAGCTTCATATATCCTCTCAGAATTATTCAAGATGCTTGATGATGCCGGTGAGAGAACATTCCTATGTGCTGGAACAGCTGAATCTGTGCAAAAGTATGTCTTTGATGGAGATGCTGGGAAAATTGGCTTAGAGATAAAGAATTTGATTGCGTGCACAAGCTTTCTTGTTGAACAAATATTGGTATTCTTTTTCATTTGGGATATCAAATCATATGAGTTGCATATTCTGTTTGCCACCCAATCCACTACGTTCTTTGCCTACTCTCATTACCTGTTTGATTGACTTTCTTTTTGTGCTCAGTGAAGGCATGGCTTGCAAAAAGGATGCTGAAGCATTGAGATGCCAGAAGTTGCTTGTGGAGGAGGAAGAGGCTACTCAGAAAAGGTAAGATGCACCCATTCACAAGCCAACTGAACCACGTTGTACCTTCAAGCTCAACTGTCGTATTATATGTTTGTTGTTTCCATGATGTATCACCGGAAACATATTATAAGACCAAAGACTTTCACCGATCATTAAGTTTCAATTTAGAACTCTTTATATAATTGTCTTTGCTGGTTATTTAGTACTCATTAGCCATTTAAAGAACTGAACTGATTAAAAGCTCTGATAAAATTTTATACATTGTTCTATTACTCAACTAAAGTCACTTCAGCCTTAGTCCATCAGTTGAGCTACTTGAAACTTTTTTTGCCATTCAAAGGCCATCACACACCATATTCAATTATAACTGCCATTATCAATTATTTTCCCATACATATATACTCCCTCCGACCCATGAAAGGGGCACAACTTTCCTTTTTGGGTGTCTCATTGACAACTAAAGTCACATTATCAATTATTTTCCCATACATATATACTTCCATCCAATGAATTCACAGCTTCTTTGGGAAGGGGAGAAGTTCCAGAAATATTGCCATCACTCGGTAACACCAGATTACTCACATGTCAGTGCCACATGTAATTCATTTGATATTTTGTGTGTTCCAGAGTCAACATTCGTCCCTGAGACCGAGATTTTTAGTAGAATATCTCTATTTTCTGGAGCATTGTCCACTAGGAATGCTGATGAAGTAGGAGTAGCAGGTAATATATTACCACTCCATATATTATATCTTAATGTTCTATGGAGTGATGAACATCTGATCTTCATTGTTTTCTTGCATATATAAAAGAATTTGTGAACTTCGAATCTGCATCCATGTTGAAGCTGACACTGCCTCATTTTCTTGGTTTGCAAATTTGAAAATGTTTTGTGCAAGAAATCAAAGTCACCTCCTAAAAAGGTTATAAGTTTGGCCCATTTGCCAATTGGGCTTAGTGTTAGTATTGAAGCTGGTGCATTTTGTAACCATACCAATGAGATGGATGGTGACTTGTTTTAACAATCCATCCAAGGGGTATCTCCATGTAGATGCCTCAGTTTGTATGCACATTTAACCGTAATCCCCAAATTTCACTTTGAGGGAAGGGTTTAATCCCACTTGCATCCATGTACAACATGACACATCTTTGAGGAGACACCAGTGAGAGAATTACTCCACAAGGTTTTGCATGTCTTCAGTGATGAACATAAATGCTTTTGATAGCAGAATAATATGATGAATTTACACTAAAATGGCTATCTTAATTACTGGCCTACTTGGTGGCTACTTATCCGGTTGTTTTTCATGTGCTAGGTTTGTTGGGGTCGGTGCTCAGCGTGTAAGATCCTTATTTCAAGCAGCAAAAAAGAAGGTTTGTGTCACTGCTACATCATTATGACGTTCTTGGAAATTGGCTGTATCTTTCTCTCAGTTATGTCGTGGTATCAAAACATGCCTGTTAACATTATGATTCGCACAAGAATTTGGCAGTTTAATCAGTTTAGGGGTTTCTTAGGTTTGTGTTGTTGGATTACTTGTCATTTTTGCGACACAGCTCTATGGTTATTGACTTCGGTATCAAAACATGCCTGTTAACATTATGATTCGCACAAGAATTTGGCAGTTTGATCAGTTTAGGGGTTTCTTAGGTTTGTGTTTTTGGATTACTTGTCATTTTTGCGACAAAGCTCTATGGTTATGACTTCGGTATCAAAACTTGCCTGTTAACATTAGTTTGATGGTTAGAGATTTTGATAGTTCTGGATTTCTTCAAGTTCTCTCCCTCAACATTAAGTAGTGCATGTTCACGTCTCTTGTAATACATTCGCTATAGAAGAAGACCATTATCTATCTCATCACGCTTTTGTTTGAATAATTGAATATTTAGCTTTTGGTGTTATGATGTTAAGGCTGTATACCTTGCTTAAATTTTTGAATTATTACTTTCTGAATGATGTAATTTATACTTATTTTCTTTGATGACAATGAGAAAAAGTTATCTTTTATATACTTTGTTGCAGTTAGTCAAAATTATGTAGGAATGTGGCATTAAATATGCTTGAGATTTGTATCTATTTGTAGTGAATTTCCGATAGTAATCATATCCGTCAGTTCATTAATACTGTGCAAAAGTGCCGGAAATGTGTGGCACTTTTCAAAGTGCCAGAAAATTAAGGCACTTTTTTAAATGCCGAAAATTTGAGGCACTTACAAAACTGCCGGAAATTTGTGGCACTTAAAAAACTGCCGGAAAATTGTGGCACTTTTAAAAGTGCCGGAAAATTGTGGCACTTTTCAAAGTGCCGGAAATTATGGCATATCTGAAAGTGCCGAAAATTGTGGCACTTCTGAAAGTACCAGAAATTGTGGCACTTTTCAAAGTGCCGGAAAATTGTGGCACTTTTAAGTGCCGGAAAGTATTGCCGACGCGACTTATTATGGCACTTATAAAAGTGCCGGAAAATGTGCCGGAAATAGCTTTTGTGGCACTTTTTTCTGATTTGTGGCACTTAAAAAAGTGCCACAAAACCTGTTTTTGTTGTAGTGGTTAATGGATAATCATATGATTATTATACGCATAAAGATGCACATTAAATTTATGGGTACTTGTTAGAGAACAAGTGACTGGACTTGACCCGTATGAGATTTATGTCATGGTCAAATGTCATAATTAAATCTCATAAGGTCACTTCATTTAGTCCCTAGACCTGAGATTATCATGACCTTACATATGATGAAAGTCATGTTTGATTTTAGTCAAACAATATCTTAACACGATATTTATAAAGGCTATTTTTGGCATGATCGGATTCATGATAGGAAGGATGATAAGTCAAGATGAAATTTGTCCCTCGAAAGAGAGATGTTTTGCTTGGGCCCCTCGATGAGTGATAATGATGAAAGTGTATGGCCATACCCCAATGCGATTGGATTATCATTATACTCGGAATCGAGAAAGCATTGAACAAAGACAAGTTGACGAGGACCATGACTTGTGTTCAATATAACATCGTGAGACAAAGGGAGAAATGGAAGTGTACCATTGGAAACGTGAACTCTTACTTATATTATTTGGGTAGACATAATGGCTTGCTAGAGTCCGCTTATGTCTTATGAGAGTCGATATGATCGAGCTCATTGCCAACATAATATAATCCTATTGGGTCATACACAACTAGAATGAATTGATTAAACCAGAGGAAGAATGATTGAGAAAAACCTGATGTGGCATGTTACATCGCGCGACACAACAAGGCCATGTGCTGCGTATGGTCGTGCAACAGAACAAGACACTAAGGCGGTTTACAGAATCCTTTCCTAATTTGATTAGGAATCATATACTATACTAATGTAGTATAAATATGAACGTCTGTCAACCCTAAAAAGCTAACCGAAATTCTGAAAAGAAATTCACAACAATATTCTCAATATTATTCCAAGGTTTAAGAGATCTAGCAATCTTCAAGAAGTCATTCTTGGTTCATTCAAAGGTGTGGATATCGAAAGAGGGTCTTCGCTCGTTTAACGATCAAGGCCTAGAGTTCAAGCAATCTGAAGAACGAAGTTTGTGATTTGAAATCACATTATTAAATCGTCCGATAGCTCAAGAACGGAAAGCGTTCAAGGTTGGTTATCTCTATCTCATAGGTTTCAAGTTAATTGTATAGAACGGATCCTAGGCTCTTGGGTTTTGTGTTAATTAGATGCTTAATTCCGCTGCGCATGGACCCATAAAATCCAACACCTCTGTCTTGGGCGGTCGCACCCACTTTTGTGTAGTTTCCTTTCTCCACAAGGTTTTTGAATAGTTTTCTCCATTTTGAGCCTTGTATAGCCCTAGTATAAATATAACAACTCTAGGAATTATTTTGATTCATGCTTTTATTAAGTTTTCAAGTTAAAGGCAAGGATTCAAGTATTTTCGTTCTTCAATTCCAAGGATTAATCAGGTTTTTATGTTTTCAATTTACTTCTTGTGAATCTTTTTTATTCATGTATTAGTTGTAGTGACAATTGAATCTCTATGTTAGCAAAATTTTAATTCTTTCAATCTACTTTGTTCATGTTCATCAGAGTATTAATCAATCATTTTTAGGTTTAATTGTATGATAAAATACTTTTGACCTTTAAATCGTGTAGGTATAAATCGTCACACTAGCGTGGATAATTTATACACGGACCCATATTCTGTTGATTGTATTTAATTAATAACCTAGCGGAAGTCAAAATAATATAGGTTCACTTGGTCTTAATAACTTAATGAGTTTCTTGATAGTTGTATTGACCTAGAGGAAAGTATAAACATGAAGGAAACATTAGAGTTGCAATTCATACACCAAACGTCCCAACCCTTAATTCAGTAAACGAACCTTTGAATGAGATAAATAATTCATTTATAAAAACATAGCAGAGAGTGAAGATAGTTATTAGATCCAATATGTGAATATCTCTTTTAATTTGATCAAAATCCTTGGTATGAGTTGTTTATGTTAATTTAGTCTTTAATTTTTGCAAGGAATAATTACCAACTTATGCAATGTACTATACCTTCGATTTCAATAAATGTATTGTACTATCTAGTGACAACATAATACAATGTACTTTCCAATCTTTTTACAAATAATGCAATTTGTTTGCATTATTTGGTCAAAATTAGAAAGTATATTACATGTAAATAGTACGTAAATTGCATTATTTCTAACGAATTGATAAAGTACATTGCATTAAGATGTCACTAGATAGTACATTGCATTGATTGCAAAAATCGTGAAAGTACGTTGTATATTCTGGTCATTCACCTCATTTTTGCAATTAGTAATAATCAAACAACAAACAAAAATCTCTGGTTACTTCACACTGCTTAAAATCAACTTAGTTTGCACATAAGTCTATGTGGTTCGGCACCCTGCTTGTGCATACTATTACAACAATAACTAGTACACTTGATATGTTATTTTTTATTACAAGAGGGAATTTTTTTTCCATCATGTTTTTGGCGCCGTTGCCGGTGATTTGTTGTGATTAAGAAAGTTAATTCAAGTAGTGTATGCTTGGTCGATGTTCTTTGAATCCTACCTTCGTGCCATTGAATGACGATATTGATAAACTAAAAGTCGTAATGAGCTGGAATTAAATGAGGACAATCCCCTTGTCTCAGACCTAGATTGTGAGGCGAGTTTTCTTCCATCGAGGAAGAAGAACTAAAAGTTGAGCAGCAAGACCAACTCAAACAATGAATGACTTTCTGCGTCTTAAGCTAGACATCTCTTGCATAGTGTTGTCCGATACAACAAAGAACTTAGAGGTCAAGGGTCAGTACTTTGCTATGTTACCCAATTTTTAGGGTTTATCGTCTAAGGACCCTTTGACCTTTCTGCGAGAATACATGATAAATGTCTCCCAATTTCCAGGGAAAAGGGTGTAACCGATGAACAAATAAGATTGAAACGCTTCTCCTACACTCTGAAAGGGGTGGCAAAGACTAGGTTGATGATGCTTACACATAGGAGAATTAGTACGCGAGATGAACTAAATGATCAAATTTTACGTAAGTATTACCCATATATCCCACGTTGGCCACCTTTAGACAGAAACTTATAAGGTTTGCACAAGAGATGGGAGAACCATTCCATAAAGCGTGGGATAGGTTCAAAATGATGTTAGTCCAATTCCCCCACCACAATTTCTCCCTACCATTGTTAAACAAAAATTTTTATGATGACCTAAATCATGTTAATTAGGCCATGGTTGACAATGCGGGAGGAGGCTCTTTAGGAGTCAAGACCCCGCAAGAGACTCAAGAATTATTCGAGATGTTGGGAGTTAACTGGCAACAAATGAGTACTAGGGGCAATGTGAGGGGTGTGCATGAATTGAGCATGAGTGATGAGATTTCTATGCAAATATCTCAATTAAATAAAAAATTTGATATGTTAACCACACATGGTGCTTATTCTAGTGCCAATGCTATTCATGATGCTTGTTCTACTTGTGGTTTATATACCCATGCTACTAATGTATGTCCAAGTGGTCCGCAATTTGCTTTTGATTCTGAACAGGCACATGCGATGAATGGGAACGCCCCAAGGCCTCCTCATAGAAACCCCTACAACAATACATACAATCCAGGGGTGGAGGAATCACCCAAATTTTTCATGGAGAGGTAATCAGAATCAACAAAATAAACTTCTTCATTTTCCACTGTCACAAGGACAGTTTGAGCAAAGGAAGGCGCCTTGGGAAGGCCATGGATCAGATGAGGTTAAATCAGCAGTCTTATAAGCAACATGATGCTGCAATAAAGAAGTTGAAAATACAGATAGGTCAACTTGCTAAAGACCTACAAGGCCACAAGCCCGATACCTTCCCGAGCCAAGTGCAACAAGCCAAGGCAATTACCATCCTAAGGAATGGCAAACATGTAAACAAGGAGGTAAATTCTCCTTCTTCTTCCTCTTCTCCACCTCCTTTTATAGATGTTGAAGTTGAAACTATGGATAAGAATACAAATAGTTTGGGGGATAATTCTAAAGTTGACTCTCCACCCCTCAAACCATATGTACCTCCTGTACAATTTCCTAGAAGGTTTCCTAAGACGAAGAGAAGGAAGTTTCATACTGGGATTCACACGCAGCTTCTTCTTTTTTTTTTCCCTATTTGTAAGAATCAACAAAAAAGTCTTTTGCGATGAGGCATAAAATGGATCAACAAATGTCAGAGTCGATGGATATGTTTTCAAAAGTAAACATCAATCATCCTTTACTTAATGTGATAAAAATGTTCCTGCCTATTGATGAAGAATTTCTTCTCTTGTAATAATTTACCTATCAAGTGCACTAGTTATCGTAGTAGTAATATGCACACATGAAAGGGTCGAATCCATATAGACTTATGTGTGAACAAGTATTTAAATAGTGCAAAGAACCAAGAAAGGGGTTTTGATTTGATTAGTTTGATTATTAACTACTAAAGCAAGAATTAAAGAACACAAAGAAATCAAGATAAACAAGGGAATCATGGATTGAGATTTATAACTATTCTTACTTTATGCTATTTCAAAGGGGATAAAGGGGATCAATCTCATTCAAGGGTTCGTTCACAAAAGTTAGGGTTGGGACGTTTGATGTGCAGATTGCAATCCTAATGTCTGTCTCTTGTTTATATTTTCCGCTAAGTTAATAAAAACATTCAAAAAATCCAATTAAAACTTAAGAACAATAAAACCTAGATCCTTTTGATTTCCGCTAAGTCCTCAATTGAATTGATTCATCTCAATAGTGGTAGATGTATAAACTATCCACGGTAGTGCAACGATTTATACCCAATTAATTCAAGAGATCAAAGAGTCATACAATTGAACTCAAGAACGAACATTAAGAATATTGGGATGAACAAGAATGAGAATTGAATAGAAAGAATTAAAACTTTAGCATAAAGATCCAATAGTTATTTACCCAATCCAAGAATCAATAATTTAGCTACGAATAGCCATAAAGAGAAAAAAAGAACACAAAAACCTGGATTGAATCCTTCAAATCCTTCTTCAAACAATTGTAAAACCTAAGTTACGAATATCTTAAAAACCTAACTAATGCTTGTATATATACTAGGGAGGAAGGGAGTTTCCTTAATTGCTGCCCAAGTCTCCACAATCATGTTGGAATCCGGATGACCAGCCCTGATCCGCCTTAATTTGCCATGGGCGCGATCTCACTAAGTCTCTGGACAAAATAGTGTGGTTGATCCATCTTGATAACACGGTCACAAAAAACTTCTAGACAAATGGGTGTGATCGCACCATTGGAGGGAGCGGTCGCCCTAACCTTTTGGACAAAAGGTGCGGTCGCCCTAGTGTAGGGGTGCATTCACACCCTACACCTATCAACTTCTGATTCTCTCCATTTCTGCTCCACTTCACTCTGTTTCGTTCCTTGGCTCCTTTTTATGTCTAAATTACTCCTTTTTCCACCCTTTCTCTGTAATTACACAAACACTAGAAACACATCAAAAACATCCAAGGTTGAGCAATAAATAGGTCCAAAGGTATGTCATTTGGATGGGTAGAAACAGATCCATCAAATACCCCAAACTTATCTTTTGATCATCCTCAAGTAAAACAAAACTAACAAAAAACAAAACTAATATATAAACTAAAACAAAAGAAAATATTTTTGGGGAGAGTTTAAAAGAGTTATTATATGGAATAAGAGAGGAGACATTAATAACCATAGGTCTAAACCAAGTGGTGTAACAACCTGAGTGTTTCTTTCGAAACTAGATTCTCTCTAGTTTGCGGCGGAACCCTACCTAGGGTTTGCAGGGCTTCTCGTCTCTAGGGTTTTGCCCTAGGGAGGGGTTGTTCTTGGCCGACATGGCTTTTCCGGCGGCCTTCTTCGATGTTCCAGTTGCACCTATTCCGCATCGTCAATCTGATTGCGTTACCTTTCAAAAACCTAGCGTTCCCGTTACTGATCCCTGTGCGGCGGCTGCAAACCCTAATCCTAACCATAATATTCAATCTCCAACATCTTTCTCTATCTCTAATACTCAGCCTGTTATAACGCAACCTGGTGTAACACAACCCAAATCCTTTGCGGCTCTTTTCTCAGACAATCAGCAACCTAATGTTCTCCCCATTGCTCCGCTATCAACCCATAAAGGAACACCAGCTATTAAACTCTCGCGAGAGGTTATTGATCAATTCTCTAAACCATTTAAATGGACACTCGTTGGCAAGTTCTCGCACGGTAGACCCTCTATGGAAGACACAAGGATTGCTTTTGCAAAGTTTAGCCTTAAAGGGGTATACAAACTGGGTCATTTAGATTCAAAGCATATTCTGATACAATTAACAACAGAGGCGGATTATCAGCGTCTTTGGATGAAGGAGGTTTGGTATGTTTTTAAATTCCCCATGCGTACATTGGCTTGGTCTCCGGCATGGAGGCCGGAACAGGAATCATCTGTCGTTCCTGTTTGGGTTGGATTGCCCGGACTTCCGGTTCACTTATTCAATAAATCATTCTTGTTCTCTCTTGCACAAGCTATTGGCACCCCTTTAGCGCTTGACAAAGCTACTTTGGAGCTTTCTCGCCCTAGTATTGCTAAGATCTTGATCAAAGTTGATGTTCTTAAAAAGTTGCTGCGAAGTGTTCATTGATTGTGGCGATGTCCTTCCAAGTTTCTATCAAAAAGTTGAGTATGATAACTTGCCTAAATATTGTAAACATTGTTTTGTCTTGGGCCATGATTTTTCTAGTTGCAAGCGTGCTCACCCTCATTTGCGTAAACCTATTTCTAATGGGGTTGCCCTATTAATTTGGCCGTCAACCGAATTTGAAGGTCCAAGGTAATGAGGTTGTTGCCAAAAATCTGATGTTAAACAGATGTGGGGACGGATGGTGCTTTGTTGGCCCCAAGCTTTCCTTGAAAGTTGATCCCGCTATTGGGGATAAACTTGAGCCTCAATCGATGCTACAATTAATGGGGCTAAATCGATGGTAATGCTCAAGCCGCGGAGTTGCTTGATGTTGATACGGGTACTATGAATAAGTTTCAGCTCCTACTATGGCTCGGAGGGGTCTTCATCTCCCCGTCGCCGTTAACTTGGCTCTCCAAAAGGCTATTGCGGTTGTGAAAGACGCTCCTAAAGGTTCGATGTAACAACATCTTCGAATGTTGAGGCCTCTAAAGCTAATTCCCCTTCCTGTGATGTTCAAGAAGACAAGGCTGATGTATCAATTAATAAAAATGTCTTTGTAGCTGCTCCTTCGGCTGATCATTCCTTGGCTAGGGATGGTGGGGAGGGCTGCTTACCTGTTTTTGGTTTGGTTAATGCTCCAACAAATGTGGAGGTTATTGGTGTTTCCGAGGAGTCTATGGGTGCTGGCTCGAATACTATTAATATGGGTATTGGATCTACCGTAGCTGTTCTTGGTAATGTCAATGCTCCTCCGAATGATGAGGCGGCTATAATGCGTAACATTGCTCGATATAGGGAGTCCCATCCTCCCCAACCTTACGTGGCTGTGGAACCAATCTCTCCAGAGCGTTTTTCGGCTTCAAGGGCCCCATATTCTTTTGTTACTGATATGGCCGGCTATACTCCATTTACTCCGTCTCACAAAAATAAAAATGCTGATGGTTTCACAATGGTCTCTTCTAGAAAATGGCGTGGAAGGTCGGTTTCTCCTCCTAATAATTTTGGTTGATGGGTTTTGGCTTTCCCCTCTACCCTTTGTTAGCTTAGGGTTTAGTTCCCCCCTTCCTTTTGTTTTGGGGCGGTCCATATGGACTTGCACCCCTCCCCTTAGCTTTCTTGATTTTATTGTTGGCTTTAAGCCCCACATTGTAGATTTCTTTCCTTTTCCGGTGGTTAGGTTTTATGTCCCCCACCGTGCTTTGTTCTTTTATTTTATTTATAAAATCTAGGGAGCTACGTCTCCTTTCGTCCAAAAAAAAAAAAAATATTTTTGGGATGTTCAAATCACATAACAGGTTGTTGGCCATACGAGTCTTAAATCTTTACAACAAAAATAATCTACAAGTATTATTATGGACATTGGATTACACTTACATGGATGCATCTAACTTACAATTCTCCACCATATAATAAAAGATAAATAATTAATGAGAGTTTATTGCCACTAAGGTAAGATATTTTATCGGGTCACTTGTGTCATGCTCATTAGATAATAAGATAAAAGAATGCACAGGGACACTCATATGAATGTTTAAACACAACTGTCAAATCGACCACTCTTAGGAGATCAAATATGGCTTTATGGCTTCTAATGTTCGTGAAAATTGCAGGCTAGGTTCACGGATACAAATGAAGGTAAGGACATACGAAGTCAAGCAAGTGAAAATATAAAGTCTTCAACATATATCCTCACTTTGAATTTGTCTCTGCTCAACCATGCAAACCCATGATTCAACCCCCAAACTAAGACTTTTGCATAATTTCAGACATGAGGTTGATAACCTTTATTACCTTTGGTCACTTTCCACTTCAACATAAGAGAGGGCAAGGCTTTTCAATTGTTTCTCATCTTTTTTTTCTTTCTTTCTTTCTTTCTTTCTTTCTTTCTTTCTTTCTTTCTTTCTTTCTTTGCTTTGCGTATTTATATAATGAAGAATACCATGCATTAAATACTCTTCACAAGATCCTCTTTTCAATACAAAACATAACCCTTTTTCTTTCCTTTGTTGACCACTTTCCACTTAAACCTTGATTTTCCATACATAACCCACAATTTTTCATTCATTCCCTAGTTTCACTTTCTTGAAAAAGTGATAAAATAGTGTATAAGTTTAAAGGGTAGGATAATGTAGGTACAAAAGAAGGAAAATGGTGGTCTAAGATAACCTCTCTCTTTGTGAGAGATTTCCATTCTTGTTAAAGCTTAACAGGGGTTCTAGCGGAAATATTTATAAGTGAATAGAAAGTTAAAGGCTCACAATTTCGGTTCAAAGAAATTAGCCATAATTCACTTCCCGAATAGCCTAATTGATGTGTTTTTTTTTTTAAACGAAAGGAGACGTAGCTCCCTAGATTTTATAAATAAAACGAAAATACAAGACATGGTGGGGGACATACAGCCAAAACCACTGGAATGAAAATAAAATAAAATGTGGGGCTTAAAGCCAACAATAAAGTAAAGGAAACTAAGGGGAGGGGTGCAAGTCCATGGACCGCCCCATTACAATAGGAGGGGGAAGCTAAATTCTAATCCAAAGAAATCAGCTCCAAATCGGAATTTGCAGATGCCACGGACAGGCATCAAGAAAACACGGGCAAGTATGAAAATGAGGAGTGGCCATGTCGAAACAAGACCCAAAGAAGAGGAATTTCAATAACCATCAGGAACAATCATCAAAGAGATTGAAACACAGAATTTGTTACTTTTGTCAATTGAAACAAAATATCCAAATGACATCGAAAATAGATGGGGGTGAGGCAGATCTTCCTCACCAATATTCCAGCGAAGGTGGATTTATCAAAATCCCAAAATAAATCAAGGGTGAAATTAACACAATCTTGGTGCAGACCTGCAACAGCAAGGACTTTTGAATTGCAATTCTCATGCAAACATGTTCTAGGGACCCCGAGAATGCCAAAGGTGATCCTATAAAAGGTCTGTAATTGTCTATGGCTTAGCAAAAGTGAGACGAAACTCACAAGTGTTGTCCTTAGTGTCGGCAACACTAACAACAACACACACCAATTTGAAAACAACAAATGATAGAAATAAATCTAATTGCAGCAGAAGAATAAATAACAATACACAATAATTATATTTTTATCAAGTTATATAAATATATAACTTGATGGGTGCCAGGAGGGTTTCTATATAAAATGAATTCGATACAAGGTTGAAGAAGTTCCCTTAATGATAAATAATCATTAACTGAAGGAACAATAAATATAGAACTCTCTCTGAATATTAACACTCAAAACCTCACGAAAATACAAAGATATGTGAAACTCTCGAGTGTTGGACAAAGTGTTGCCAACACTGAATGGCGACACTGAAGAGCAGAATTCTTTCTTGTGCAGATTTGTGTCTTCTGAATTGGATGATCACTCAAGCTGATCGACTGCACTATATATAGGCCTCCAAAACTTGGAGCCTAATCAAAATGATCAAATAAACAGCCTTGAAGTTGTTCCTCCAAAATAGCACCTACTCGCCTCATTTGTAGAAGACTTGGTCTTCGAGGCTTCTCTTGCTTGTACACCTCTGCTGTAGATACCTTGTACTCTATCCTAATCTCCCCCTGAATAGATAACCAATAGCCCTTTTACTTGGTCATCAATTTTACATATAAACAAATGTGTTTATATGTAATTTTCTTCATCTCCTTCGAAGATCACGCCTGGGCATCTTATGTTGACCTGTTCAAGCTCACAAACAACAGACTAACAACTGATCCCCTAGGTTTTTTCTGGTGGTTAAGGTTGTCATGTCCCCCACCATGTTTGTAATTTTAATTTTCGTTATTAATAAAATCTAGGGAGTACCATCTCCTTTTGCCAAAAAAATAAAAAAAATTAAACATTAATTTACACATTATTATTTATGAAAAATACAATAACTATTCTGGTGTTGCCAAATCTGAATGGCAACACATGTGGCAACACCAGTGGCAACACTGGTTTGGCAACATAAGGAATGACACACATGGCAACACATGTTCTAACATTTACAATCTCCCCCTTAGTTACATATTTCTTCACAAAATCCCAACGTGATGTTCCTTCAAAAACAGTTAGTCATACTTAACCAAAAATCAAAAAATGCCACATCCTCATTAGTGACAACATCAACCTTAATTTACAATAACTATTCTGGTGTTGCCAAATCTAAATGGCAACACATGTGGCAACACCAGTGGCAACACTGGTTTGGCAACATAAGGAATGACACACATGGCAACACATGTTCTAACATTTACAATCTCCCCCTTAGTTACATATTTCTTCACAAAATCCCAACGTGATGTTCCTTCAAAAACAGTTAGTCATACTTAACCAAAAATCAAAAAATGCCACATCCTCATTAGTGACAACATCAACCTTCAGGCAATGTTAAAAAAAAATTCCAACCAAAGTATCACACTCACAAGAGTGGCAACATCAATAGGAAGAGCAAATTGAATACCCCTTTTTTCTCAAACATTAATAGGAATAGCTGGAGAAGAGCAACAACTACAAGAGGAAGCAAATTGAATACCCCTTTTTTCTCAAACATTATGTTTGTGTGTGGTGACATTGCCATTGCTGTTTGGAGTTTTTTCTCAAACATTATGGGTCTAAGGTTGTATTCCTTTAATATTCGTTCTATTTTGGCTAGTTGGTGGTTTAATAATTCTGATCGAGATTCTCAAGGAATTGCTTGGTTGAGGAGGCTGCTTCCTTGTTATATTTTGTGGGAAATTTGGAAGAGTAGAAATAAAGCTAGATTTGAGGGTATTAAGATGTCTAATTCCCAGATTATTTCCTCAGTTACTAACTCTATCAAGGAGGTGGTAAAAGCGTTTGATATTCATTTTCATGGTTCTTGGCATTCGGCTAGAGTTTTTGAGTTTTTTGGTATGACTGATTCTGCAATGGTGATCAAGAAGATGAGATTGGTTTCGTGGTCTCCTCCGTTCATTGAGCCTTTTAAGTTAAATACTGATGGTGCTTCAAAAGGTAACCCGGGTATTATTTACGGAGGAGGTGTCATTGGAAATGCTAAGGGAGAGCTCCTTTTTGCTTTCTCTCATTTTTATGGGTATGGATCGAATATGATTGCTGAGGCCAAGGCTGTTAGGGATGGTTTAAAGTTGGCAAGGAGCTTTGATATTAATTCGTTATGGCTTGAGATTGATTCGAGGTTCTTCTAAAAATTCTAATTGAGGAGTATCATATTCCTTGGTCGATTTGGTATGTGGTTTTGGAAATCAAAAGACTTTTACGAGTAATGACGGTTCGGGTCACTCATATTCTTCGGGAAGGTAATAAGGTTCTTTGATGGGCTCGCTAATATTGCTGCTATTACCAAGTCTAAATCTTATTACTACTCCTTCGATTCACTCCCTAGTATTTGCAAGGGGCCTTTGGTTCTTGATAAATCTTCTACTTCTTATATTATTTGTTAGATTCTGATGCGGATGAGTTTGGTTTGTTGTGGTTGCTTCTTTGTTTTCTCATGGTTCCTTTGGTTTGGGTTTTCCTTTTCTGCCGTTCGCTATTGCCGATGTCCAAGGTTTCTTATGAAGGCTGGTGTTGTAGTGCGACTACTTGTGCCCGGATTGGCACGACTCGTTCTCCTGTGGACGACTTGTGCTTATTTGGACGATTCGTTCTTATTTGCACGCCTCGTTCATCTGATAATTTTTACACGTGGATAGTTCTTTTAATTATTGTTGTTTTATTTAATTTTAGCTCCCTTCCCATTATTGTAGAGGATCTTACAGGTTGTGTAAGAACTCCCCCTTGGTTTTATCTGGTGGTTGAGGTTTGTCATGTCCCCCACCATGTTTGTAATTTAATTTTCGTTATTAATAAAATCTAGGGAGTACCGCCTCCTTTCGACAAAAAAAAAAAAAAAAAAAAAAAAAAAAAAAAAAAACATCAATCTTCAGGCAAACATAGTCATATAATTTCGAATATATCTCCCCCATACTATTTAAACTTCCCCTTAATTAGGAAATTAATAACTAAACAAAATAATTATTAATACTTCAAACAACCACCCAATTGTTTAGCAAAAACAACCAAGTTTGAAGAAATTTCCAGCCGAAACAAAGAAAAATAAAAAAACATAATTAAAATTGTTTAAACACCACAAACCAAATTAAAATAAATAAAATTGTTTTTGAACCAACCAATCAAACATAACCATTCAACCTTCTGCATTTTCAGCTTCTTCTTCACCTCCCTCAGCTTCATTCGTGCCACTAGGCCCAGCTCCATCACGCCTTGGTCTTGATTGATCTCCCCCTATTTCGAAAGAAATCAATTCCACCATATTCATCATGTTTGGCCGCATATCCAACCACCCCTGCATAACTGAGTCGATATGCTTCACCTGCCTATTGAAAAAATTTAGTACCATAGCAGCATCTATCATGACATGAGCAGTGTTGCCTGGAGTGTTGCCAATCTCAGGAGCAACACTAGGGGGGCGACACAGGTAGCAGGGGCAGCAGTAGGAGCATCTGTTGTAACCAAAACCCAGGGCAAATCTATGTGCCTATCTTCTTCAGTAGAATGCTTGCTAATTTTATAGAAAACAAGATTTTCTGAGATATTGTCCGCATTCCATGGTTTAAGCTTTTGAAACACAAGGACATTTTAAATGAGGGAAGGAAAAATGTAAGATGAGGTTTTCTTCTTTTTGGCCCATGCAGTGAGCAAAAACCAATCTTCCAAAATTAACTCTCTGTTTCTTACCCAATTTGTATAACAACATTGCTTGCTCAAAGGTAACCGTGTTCTCATTTGTCGTAGGTAAACCAATTTGTAATGCAAATCTTATGAAGAACACTAAACATAGATGAAAGATGGGTAGCTTTAAAATGGTCACTCCAAACTGAGACTCTCCCTCCTGTCAGAAAGCTAACTAGGGTATTAGGTTCGACATCCTTTTTTTTTTTGGCGAAAGGAGACGTACTCCCTAGATTTTATTTATAAAATAAAAATTACAAACGAAGGTGGGGGACATTAAAACCTCAACCACCGCAAAGGAAATTACATTTGGCTTAAAAGCCAAGGAATAAGAAAAATTTCCTACAAAAAAACCCAAAATGCCAAGCCCAAGCCCAGTTGGTCCTCCAGGAATTATGAGCGGCCGTACAAGCCACCGAACCTCTAGGCCGACCGCACAAGAACTAGGGCGGCCGCACAAGCCAGGCCAAAGCACTTGTGCGACCGCACAAGCCTTAGCGTGAACGCCCAAACCAAACATCAGCAAAACTTCAGCAAACACCAAAACCTCCGCACAGCAGACCCCTCCATTGCAAAAATTATCAAACATCAGCAGAACTTAGACC
This sequence comes from Adenophora triphylla var. japonica, assembly GCA_022495995.1. Classification (NCBI taxonomy): domain Eukaryota; kingdom Viridiplantae; phylum Streptophyta; class Magnoliopsida; order Asterales; family Campanulaceae; genus Adenophora; species Adenophora triphylla. The sequence continues at coordinate 183,896 of JAFEMH010003001.1, forward strand.
CAAATTTGAGGATATGAGCTTCTATCATAGTAGATAAGACTTTTACACAAACTAGGGCAATCATGAATGGAATCAAACTCGAAATCAGCTTTAGCATCTGCTGCATAATTCGCAAGACAATCTGCAACTTTGTTCCCCTCTCTATAAATATGCGATATCCGAACTTCTATCACATCCATAAGCCTAAAAATGGCCTGAATGTGATACCAAACATCCCAAGGGATCGTGTATATCCGTTGCAAAATTTTAACAAGCACTTCAGAATCCAATTCAAGCCAAATCCTTTGAATTCCAACCACATGCGCATAGGATAAACCATCTAAAGTAGCCCTAACTTCAGCCATCATATTACTCCCGTGGCCATAAAACCGAGCATAGCCATGAACAAAAGCTCCCTCCTGATTCCGAAATATACCACCCCCAGCAGAAATCCCCGGATTCCCACGAGATGCACCATCAGAATTTAACTTCATTTGCCCAGCTGTAGGAGGAACCCAAGCAACCAGTTTAACCAAATGAAGTGGCATGGCAGATTGAGGAATATTAAAAAACTCAAAAACATGCCTATCATTCGGACTAGGCACAAAGGAGAGCTTGAACGCGATGATAATATCAATAACTTGCTGCCTTATGTTATGAACAACCCGATTTTGATTAGGAGAAATCCCATCAAAACGACATTTATTCCGATGCTTCCAAAGCTCCCAACAAATCAAACCCGGAAGCACATCCCCTAACCAAGCTTCACATTTACTTAACCGACCAGATTTGCACGATTGCCATGCAACCATACGTTGAGAAATAGAGTTCCCCGAAACACTAAACCCAATCATTGAAGCAAACAACTTCCAAACAGAAATTGCAATATCACCTTGAAGAAAAATGTGAGGGATGGTTTCCACAGATGAATTAATGCAGCAATGACATTTAGAAGCAATAGAGATACCTTTTTTCATGAAATTATCATCCGTAGGAAGGGCTGATTTGAGCATTTTCCAAAGAAATACCGACACCCTTGAGAGGAACATATTTATGCCAACACCAAGCAAATACATTGCTACGAACTCTAGCCACACGACATTCTTTCCAAGCAGATGAAACAGAGAATTTTCTGGAAGAGGACCGACACCAAAAATGCACATCATGGAATTTCGATAGCCGAATATTCTGAGCTTGAATCAATGACAAAAATTGCTGCCCAAAATTAGCAAGAATATGCTCCTCACGCAAGGCCCCATTCTCAAATAAAGAAAGAACTTGCTCATGCTGAATATTAATGGGAGTAATATCCGAGCAGAGCCACTTTTCCTGAATTGATATCACCCCTCTACCTATACCCCAACGTAATTTATCCTCCACTATATTCTTAGCACAAACCATACGTTTCCAAATATGAGAGAAGCCAACGCGACTAGTAGCATCCATCGGGTATTTGTTTTTTTTTTTTTTTTTTAAAGCAAGGCCAAAATGGCATTAAAATGTACTTAAATCAACGTCAACAGGAAGCAAAGCATATGCAACATTTGTTTCTCGGGTCAAACGACATAACAACAAATACAGATTAACAAAAACCTTAGAACACAAACGAGGTTCTTAATCATCCTTCCATCTTCTACCTTCTCAATTTTATTGTGATGGAGAAAAATATCTTCAGATGTGATCTTCTTTACCATAGTCGTAGATTATCTCAATCCCAGCAGGTGGGGTCGGGTTTCGGGTAAACTTGCTGCCACCAGGAGCCCATGGGACAATGTATGGATCAGGGTGTCGCCACTTATTATAAGTTGCTTCGCCATCCACTATCATTCTATCAATGGTTTCGATATCCTCCACATTCTTGTTGGCCTCGAATTTCTCACGTAGGGCATCGGCATCGGGATAGAAGAGATGGCGATGGACGGCCCAATTGAGAGTGTCTTTGAGAGCTCTTCTATATAGAGTTCTGACTCTTTCCTTCTGTGCTGCCCTCTTCGCCAAGTACGACAACCCTATGCTGCTCATCTCTCTCTCTCTCTCTCTCTCTCTCACTCTTTCTCTTTCTCTCTCAAAAAAAAAGAGCCCAAAGAGATTTAGAGGTTCTGAACCTCCGCCATAATTTCATAGAGAACGCCAAAGCCATATCCTCAAACTTGCGCAACCCCAACCCCCCTCTTCCACCGGCCAAAAAAATTCATTCCGAGCAACCCAATGGCATTTTTTAACCCCATCCGAACTGCTCCAAAAAAATTTGCAATGAGCTGCTCCATGCTACGAAAGACCCCCTTAGGAGGATCAAGAAGGGACATGTAATAAATGGGGATGGCACATGCAAGCAAGATTTAATAAGAACCAACTTAGCTCCAGCGAAAAGAAGCTTCCCTTGCCAAGATTCCAACCTCCCACGAAGCTTTTGCATAACTGGATCAAAAAGGGATTGCACTTTGCGACCAATATAGAGAGGGCACCCAAGATAAATGATAGGGAAATGTTTCTTTTGAAATCCAGTGATTTGAGAGATGACATTATCCCGAACAGCATTAACTTTCCCCGTAAGAAAACAAGATTTTGATCTACTAATGAGCTGCCCCGAAAACTGTTGATATGAATCCAAGAAATCCATATGCATCTCCAAAGAACTCGTACTTCCGTTACAAAAAATAATGATATCATCTGCATATGATAAATGGGAGATAATAGGGACATGAAGATGGCCTGTATGATAAGAAATATGCGGGTGATTCGCATGAAGATTATTCAGACCGCGACTAAGAACTTCCGCAGCAATAATGAACAAACATGGAGATATCGGGTCCCCCTGCCTCAATCCACGCGATGAAGAAAAATACCCGCAAACTGAACCATTAATAAGCACCGAAAACCAGCAAGAATTAATGCATCGAAAAATCATATCCAGCCATACCTCTGAAAAACCAAAATGCCTCATCACCTTAATAAGAGCAAACCAGGATAATCTATCATAAGCTTTTGCCATATCAAGTTTCAGAGCCACATTCGACCCAAAAACATTATGTTTCAAAGATTGGAGGAGTTCTTGTGCAAGAAGAACATTTTCATGAATAATCCTGCCCTTTACAAAACCACTCTGCCGAGGAGAAATAATACGAGGCAACACACTTTGTAACCTGACCGTTAAAAGCTTAGTAATAATCTTATTGGAAAAAATTACATAAGCTTATAGGACGAAATTCAGAGAACATAGTAGGGGCTGCCACTTTAGGAATAGTAATAATAAGGGTACTAGTCCAACTTCGAGGGAGATGAAAACCCCAAAAAAATTCCACAACAGCCCTAAGAAGATCATCACAGATTATATCCCAACATTTATGATAAAATTCACCTGTAAAGCCATTCGGACCAGCCGCGCTCGAACTGCTCATTCCAAAGACAATAGACCGCAGCTCATCCAATGTAGGAGTGACAATAAGCCTTGCATTATCTTCCTCATTAATAATTCTCGAAATCACCTCCAAAATACCATTATGGCTGTCTCCATTCTCTCCAGTCAGCTGGTCAGAATAAAACCGAACAACCTCCTCTCTAATAAGCCCTTGATCCGAAAGCCAATTCCCATTCCCATCCTTTATCCGATGAATAAAAAGCTGTTGCCTCCTTTTCTTTACATAAACATGGAAAAACTTAGTATTGTGATCACCGTCCCGAACCCAAGATAGATTAGCCTTTTGCATCCAGAATTCCTCTTCCACTTTTAAACGGAAAGATAAGTTAGCTTGAGCAAGATGAAGAGCTGCCCTATTCTCCTCACTAGGGTCTTGCTCAAAAGTTAACTCTTTTCCATACACTTCATCTTCCGCCATTTTAACTAGCTGATCCACTCTACCAAAAGTATTTCGATTCCAAACTTGCAAGTCATGCTTAAGCCGAGTTAATTTTTTAGTAAATTTGACCAATGGCCTGCCATCCATTCTCGTCTTCCATGAAGAATTAACCACTGAGGAAAAAGAGCCATGCTTAGTCCAAACATTTAAGAACCTAAATACCCCTTGCCAAACCTCATCCATCAGCCAAATATTAATAAGCAAAGGAGCATGATCAGAACAAGTACGACTCAGGTGCTCAATGTTCGTTTGGGAAAACATTGAAGCCACCTATCATTATACAAAGTTCTATCCAGCCTTTGAAGAATAGTTGCCCTACTAGTTCTTTTATTCCACCAAGTGTATATATTTCCCCTATAGCCTCCATCAATCAGGTTAGATACTTGGATCATGTCAACAAATTCCGCCACTTGATATTCCACCACTGGTCTCCCTCCAATCTTCTCTGACTGATCTACAATAGCATTAAAGTCCCCTATAATCAGCCAAGCCTCATCCGTGTTACTTGAATCAATCAAATAATCCCAAAGATCCCTTCGAATGTATTTGCTACAGCTAGCATGCATAAAAGAAAGAAGGACAGGGTTTGGCCAAAGAACATGAGTAGCACGAACCGTCAAAATCTGGTCATTATTGAAAATAAGGTCACAAACAATACCATGCTTCCAAAAAACCCATATATTACTTTTCCCATTCGATAAACCTCCAGTACACCGCATTCTATGAATATATGTCTGAAGCATACCTGCCTCCAATTTAGGCTCATAAACAGCACAAATAAAAACACCATGCATGCGAATAAGCTTTCTAACCCTTCTAGTTGTTGCTGCATTCCCAATACCACGGACATTCCAACTCAGAATTCCTACCATTATAACGATTAGATAAGAAAAAATAAAGGAGAGGGCTTTAAGCCAAAGTTGCATCTGCAGTCCCTTCATTGGAACATTTTCAATATCATTACGAATCTGCTGACCCCAACAACTCTTCAATATCCAGATCAGAGGTAACACGGGGAGCACGTGGGGATAGATGTAACTTGTCAACAGTATCCACTTTTGATTTCGTAAAAATGGCTGAATCATCCACCTCTAGTTCAGAATCAGAATCCATCTTACCATCTTCAATATCTATATGGCCGTCCTCCAGATTAATCACCTTAGGGTTTAAAACCTCATTTGAGTTGTCAGGCATACCTTGTTGAACAGGAACAGGAGAAGGAACTTGAACCCCACCATCTCCCGTAGCAATGTACTTTCCCCTAGAAGGGAGAAAACTGAATCGACTTGTAACCACATTAAGAGACACAAGCTTTTTTCCAAAAGGAGAATGTCCCACTGTCGCACCAATATTCTTTATATTGCCTTTTTCTGATTGGAATGCCTCCTTGATGGGCTCTATGTTTCCATTCGACGAAGAAGGGTCTTTAGGAGTTGCAATTGCTTGGGTAACTTTAGCTTTTTCAACATAAATCATTTTCTTTCCTTCACCCTTCTTTAAAGCTCCATCATTTGCCTCTTCAATAACAGCTTTAGCAGCCGTGAGCCCCTCCTTCAAAACCTCCTCATCACCACTTGTATTTTTGGCTCCATTCTTCATAGTTGGCTTCTTAGGATGAAGGTAGAAACACTCATTCATATCATGCCCTAATTTATAGCAATGCTTACAATAGCTTGGAAGGTTATCAAATTCTAAAGGTTGCTAAAAGCTTGAAAATTCATCACCACAAATCAATGAAAACTCTAGACGGCAATTTTTTTAAAAGATCAACCTGACTAAGCACTTTAGCCACGCTAGGTCTAGTTAAATTACATGTTGCTTGATCAATAGATAATGGCTCCCCAAAGATATTGGCAATAGAAAAAAGGCATACCTTATTAAACATATAAACTGGAAGACCGGGTAACCCAACCTAAACAGGAAACAATGATGACTCTTTGTCCGGCCTCCAAGAAGGCGTCCAACGAAACACACGCATAGAAAAATGCCCAAGATGCCATTGTTCTTTTGCCCAAAGCCTATTAAAATCTCCCTCATGAACAATCTGAATGAGAATGTGTTTAGGATCAATATGACCAAGTTTAAAATCTGCCTTTAATCCAAACTTCAAAAAATGCTGCCTTGTGACCTCCATTGATGGCCGACCATGAGAAAATTTTCCAACCAAAGTATATTTGAATGGCTGGGCCAATGCATTAATCATATCCTTCGAAAACTTCAAGGATGGCTCACCTTTGTACGTGGAATAGGGATGGTATTCAGCGGCGGAGCATGATTTACGTGGGCAGTAGAACCTTTCACAACAGAAGCGAACGATTTTGCAGCAGTAGGGGATGGCGACTGGGGAGGGACGGTATTAGGGTTTAAAGGCGGTTTAGGGTTAGGGTTAATAGGAGGCGTAACTTCCATACCATTCCCATGCGGCGAAACAAAAGCAGGAGCAGCCGGGCTGAAGCCAAGTCCCGAAGAATGAACAAAACGATTCATAATCAAATTTTGACTCGTGAGAATGAGGAGACCCTAGTCTCCTCATCTTCAAGCCAGACTTCCTCATCATCATCTGAAGTAGTTGAAGGCTCCTTGGTTTCTTTGAAAATTGGGTCCGAACCTTCCTCGGACGAAACATTGAGAGAGGAGCTTGAGTTAACTTCCACCTCGGCTGGATCATCAGTTGTGTTTGAAGGGATTTTTGACCTAAACAAAGTCTTGATTGATCCTTTCGGATTGTCGACGACCCCCAGCCCTAATTGACGAAGAAGAATCAACCACCTTTCTTTTCTTCATTTTCTTTGGAGGTGCAAATGTAAGCTCAACTGACGGAGTAGCTTCAGGAAGACTCATAGGAGAGGGAATTGGAAGAGGGTTGTAGACAATTATGTCCAAGCTTGGTGAGGTGGATGGTGTTGCTGAGAGTGTCGCCGGAGATGTCTCCATTAGAATGGCGACATTTGAAGCGACACTCGAGGGAGCTAGAGGCGAAATGTCCATGGGGGATGTGATTTGGGAGGATTTTGATGGGCTCACCATGGAGAATTTTGGGACGATGAAGAGCAGAGGAGAGAGAGAGGGTTTAACGAGAGAGAGAGAGAGAGAGGGACGCCTAGAGAGAGAGACGGTGAGGGTTTAGGAGGGTGAGGAATTTAAGGGGTGAATAGTGAGAAAATTAAGTTGATTTAACTAAATCAAACTCAATTTAACCCCTTATCTCAACAAACACATCACTGTTATCCGACCATTTTTTAAAAAATGTAATTTTTTTTTCTTTTTTTCTCTTTTTTTTTACTTTTTAATATATAATAACTAAAACTAGTTTTAGAAATATCCATAAAATTTTGTTTTTCAAAATTCAAAAGAAACTGAACTTTAAAAACTAGATATTTCAAAATTACATTTAGTTAGAGGAAAAATTTAAATATTTTTGCTAAAAACCTTTTAAATTTCACAAACTCTAAATATATAAAAATAGACTTTTGGAAATTTAAAATTTAATTAACAAAAATGAAAAGAAGAAATAAAAAAACAATGTAGCATCTACTAATGTGTTGTTAGCAATGTTGTGTAACACAAAAAGACAACATTTTAAATAAAATCCCCTTGATATTTTTTCAACATATATAACTCATCATTTTCTTTGGCAATTTTAAGCAAACTTTACACTTCTTTTATTTACATGGAAGCATCGTAGTAGCGAGCTCCGTGCCTCGAGTTTTTTTATTAAAGTGTAAAGATATATGTAATAAGTTTTATACCTTTCAAGTAGGGTACACTGTAGTAGCGAGCTCCATGTCCCTAATACTTAGTATAAAACAACTACATTATACTCCCGTTTTGGCAAGGAAGCGTCGTCGCAGCGAACGCCGTGCCCCGAGTTACTTTGGGAGTATTTTAACAAGCTTTACATTTATAAATATCAACAACAACATAAGTGACTTTGTCACTTTAAGCACAAAGGGGTATTTTATAAAAAAATTGTTAACCTAAAAAAAAAAAAACTAGAACAAAAAGGTCAGTAAATGCCCCCATTGGGTTTAAACTATGAATATATAATTTTTTTTTATAAAATATACAACAAATACACAGTGTTGTTGTCAGTGTTGGCAACACAGACGACAACACTAGAAACATCAGATTTATAGAAAACACAAACCAAGAGATTTTTTCAAACTTGAAAATCTCTCATGGTCCAGGGCTTTAGTCAAAATGTCAGCAAGTTGATGTTTGGTATCAATATGCTCTATTTGGATTAAGTCATTTTCCACTAAATCTCTCAAAAAGTGATGGCAGATATCAATATGTTTAGTGCGAGAGTATTGTACAGGATTTTTGGAAATGTTTATTGCACTCAAATTGTCACAATACATGGTCAAGATATTACTATCAAGACCATAGTCGTCAAGCATATGTTTTAACCATATTAACTATGAACAACAACTCCCAGCTGCTACATACTCAGATTCAGCAGTCGAGAGAGACACAGTTTTGCTTGCGACTGTACCACGACACAAGATTATTACCCAAGAAAAAACAATCCCCACTAGTGCTCTTTCTATCATCTATATCCCCTGCCCAATTAGAGTCACTAAAATCAACCAAGTTGGTATTAGTGTCTTTGGTGAACCAGATTCCTAATTCACTAGTCCCAGACACATACTTAATGATTTTCTTGACAGCATTTAGGTGAGAAATTTTAGGAGCAGACTGATATCTAGCACACACACCTACACTGAACATAATATTGGGATGACTGGAAGTAAGATAAAGAAGACTACCTATCATGGATCTATACAGAGTTGGGTCAACATCCTCCCTTGCCTGATCTTTGGCTACCTTCTTAAGGGATGATCCCATAGGCATTTTTGAGCTATTTGCACTCTCCAATTCAAATCTTTTCACCAGACTTTTTACATACTTGCTCTGAGAGATAAAGATTCCATCATCTGACTGTTTTACCTGCAATCCTAAGAAATAATTAAGTTTACCTATCATGCTCATCTCGAAAGTTGATGTCATAGCCTCCACAAAATTTTGCAAACAATTTTTAGATGTGGATCCATAAACAATGTCATCAACATAGATTTGAGCTATGACTAGTGCTGCTGGTCCAGACGGTTTTACGGGAGAATAGATCCTATTACTAGTTCAGTTGATAAACTGTTAGTGTTTATCACTAAGTACTAGGTTTCAAATCCTACAAGCTACAAATAATTAAGTCACGTTAATGCTGGGCAAGGTATGGATAATATGGCTTCAAAATCTAACGTGGAAGGTACGCATCTTACTCATACTTATTCTATGAATGTGATTGGTTCTTCTTCTAAGGTGCAAAAACCCACATCCCCCCTTGGTTCGAGATTCTTTGGTTCTAACCTTGTTACTAATGGGTTTAGTTTTCTTCCTAAACGTGGAGCCCCTTTTGTTTCCCCTAATTCTTTAAAAAATACTAATAATATGGGCATGGCTGCTCCCAAGGTTAATACAAGTGAAAATCATTCTATTGTTGAAGATGGGGCTATTGACCTTGAAGAAGAGCTTGAACAAATTGAAACTGGTTTAAATGGAGTTGCCAAATTTAATTCTAATTCCGGCCCCTCCTTGAACAATGGGAATGGCTATATTAATTTGGAAGATGGAAAGTGTGAATTCCGAATTAGAAGTGGTTGATCCTAATAATCATAAATGGCCTGGTGAGGAGATAATTGATAATCTTCAGCTATCTCCTCGTGGCCCTCGAGTTACATCTGACTTTGATATTCAAGAGGTTTTTAATGAAGGTAGAGACTCTCTTCTTGATGGGAATCTCCCGGATTATGGGAAATCCAATGATTCTTTGGCTTAAAAGCCCTTTCTTAGTCTTTTCTATCAAAATCGTTTTAATGGTTGGTGTTCTAAGTTGGAATATCCGGGGTATTGGTAATGCTGCCTCGGTTCGTCGAATTAAGAGGTTATTAAGAATTCATGATGTTTTTATCAGTGGTATTTATGAGCCTAAGGTGGATCCCCTGTTGCTTCCGTCTTACGTTCGTAAAATGCGTTGTATTGGAGGTGTTGCTAATGATAAGGGAATATTTGGGTTGTTTGGAAGTTTGGCATCACTTGTGATGTTCTCTTTCTTGATGACCAAGTTATCACTGTTCGGGCCTCTCATTCTCTTTGGCCTAATCCCGTCGTTTTGTCCTTTGTTCATGCTAGTTGTAGCAGGTATAATAGAAGAGTTTTAAGGGATTTTTAATTGATTTTAGTAGCACTAATGAGCCCTGTTTAATTGTAGGGGATTTTAATTCTGTTGTGGATCAATTTGAGAAGATTGGGGGTAGGCCTGTGGTGGATTCTAGGGTCTCTGAGTTTGTTGATATGATTCAGGTTTCCAATCTTATTGATGGTGGGTATAGGGGTCATATTTTCACCTGGTGGAACAAGCGATCGAAGCGTGCCACTATCCTTCAAAGGCTTGATCGTGCCTTGTATAATGATAATTGGTTGCGTTGTTTTGCCCAAACCTCTATTGATCATCTTAATAGGACTTGTTCTGATCATGCTCCGTTGGCTATTAATATTCGTTTAGTTGATGAAGTTCGTAAGGGTGTTTTCAGATTTCTCAATGTTTGGACTCGTCATAACTCTTTCATTCCTTTGGTTCGTTCTTCGTGGGATGGTAGAATCTTTGGTAGGCCGTTGGTCAAGTTTAGTAAGAATCTTACTCACCTCAAGCATGACATTCAGCTTTGGAATCGTTCTACATTTGGGAGAGTTGACCAGCTTGTGAAACATGCGGAGGATGAAGTTTATGCTAAAGAGCTTCTCTTTGAACAAGATTCTAGTGATGATAATAGGGCTGCCCTTCATCTTGCCCAAGCTAACCTCTCCTATCGGCTTAAGATTGAAGAGGAGTTCTGGATGCAAAAAGCTAACTTAGCTTGGGTTAAAGATGGGGATAATAATACTCGGTTCTTTCATGCTTACGTGAAAAAAAAGGAGACAGAAATTATACATTCACAAAATTCGAGATAGTGATGGGAATTGGATTATGGATCAGAATCTGATTCAGGAGGAAGCTGTTAGATTCTATTCGGACCAGCTTAATGAAAATCCTAATGTTAATGTCGATCCCCCTGATGAGTTGCTGAATGTGATTCCTCGATTGATCTCCAATGAGGAGAATAAGATGCTTAATACTCCCCCTACGCTTAAAGAGATTCATGATATCGTCCTCAGTATGAGTGGGACTAGTGCTGCTGGTCCGGACGGTTTTATGGGAGAATTCTATCATAAATGCTGGGATATTATCTGTACGGATCTTCATAATGCTGTCCTTGAGTTCTTCTCAGGGTTTCTTCTCCCTCGGAGCTGGACCAGTACGCTTATTATTACTATTCCTAAGGTGGCAGCTCCTACCTCTTTCTCGCAGTTGCGGCCTATCAGCTTGTGTAATTTCTCTAACAAAATTATAACCAAGCTTTTGTGCTCTCGCCTCCAAGCTGTGCTTCCTCGTATCATTTCTCCTCAGCAAAGTGGCTTTGTGAAGGGTCGTATTATTCATGAAAACGTTTTGCTTGCTCAAGAGCTTTTTCAGTCGCTTAAGAAGAAGGTGTATGGGTCTAATGTTGTTCTTAAGCTTGATATGGCTAAGGCGTATGATAGGCTTTCTTGGTTTGCTTTGATTAAGGTGATGAGGAGGTTTGGCTTTGCTGAATAATGGTTGGACATGATTTTTAGATGCATAAATTACTGTTCGTTCTCGGTTCTGATTAATGGTACTGCTAATGGTTACTTTGTTTCTACTCGTGGTCTTCGACAAGGGGATCCTATATCTCCTAGTCTCTTTATTATTGCTGCTGAGGTTTTAAGTCGAGGTCTTAATAACCTCCATTTCCTTCACCCTCATGTCGCTTTCCATACGGGTAACCTTAATGTTCCTGTCATCTCTCATTTGTCCTATGCTGATGACATTATTATCTTCTGTAATGGAAGCATTCCTTCTCTTGAGCATCATATGGAGTTTTTAGAGTCTTATCAACGCTTCTCTGGCCAGCTTGTTAGCACTTCTAAATCTTGTTTCCTGACGGGGCAGAATGTGGCTGAGCATGATAATGCTATCTCTCTTATTACGGGGTTCCAAAAGCAAAACTTGCCTATTGTTTATTTGGGGTGTCCTCTTTATATCGATAGGAAAGTGCAATCTTTATTTGCTCCTGTCATGCAGAAGCTTCGGGATAAGCTATATTTGTGGCAAGGTAAATTACTTTCGACTGGTGCTAAGCTTGTTTTGATTAAGTCCTGCCTCCAAGCTATTCCCATTTACTATATCTCTTTACTTGACCCTCCGAAGTGTGTTGTTAATGCTATGAATCGCCTTATTGCCAATTTCTTTTGGAGTAGTTCTGATGGGGGTAATAAGTGTCATTGGGTCTCTCGAAATGATTTTTTTTGGCCTATTGAGGAAGGGGGTTTAGGCCTCCGAAAATTTGAGGAGATGGCTATTGCTTTTGCTATGAAGCTTTGGTGGAGATTCCGCACGTCTGACTCTCTTTGGGCTCAGTTTCTTGCGGCCAAATATTGCTGTGACACTCATCCTATGGATGCTATATCTAGATTGGGTTGCTCCCACATTTGGAAGCGTATGGTTGCTGCTAAGGATTTGGTGGAGAATCGTATTGCTTGGGGTGTGGGCTGTGGTGATATTTCTATTCAAGAAAAATGGCTTCCTCATGATCTTTCTCTTCTTGATAATCGGCATGATTCAGATTTTTTCTTTATTTGAGGATGGTGTTTTAAGGGAAGATTATATTCGTAATACTTTTGGGCAACAATGTTTGATTGAGCTTCAATCCTATGGTATTCGGCTTGGTGCTGGCATAAGTATATTCCTCTTAAGGTGTCTATTTTCATGTGGAAATGCCTTAAGGCTGCTCTCCCTACTGATGACAACATATCTCGGAAAGGTATTTCTATTGTTTCTCGTTGTCATTGTTGTTCTAGCCCTTCTATTGAATCCTTACAGCACATTCTTCTTCATGGTGATATTGCCTTTCATGTGTGGAATTTCTTTGGAAATTTAATTGGATTCCAAATCTCGGGTTCTACTATTATGCAAAGGATGATTGCTTGGCATGCCTGTAAAAATTCCAAGCATAGTAGGGTTGTGTTATGGTTGGCAGAAATTCTTCCGTGCTTTATTTGTTGGGAGCTTTGGAAGCACAGGAATAAATGTAGGTTTGTTAATGGGATTCCAAGTTGGGAAAAGGTTCGTAATAATATTCAATTCCATGTTAGTGATATCCTTCGTGCTCACAGCTTATCATTTCATGTTCTTCCTTCGAAGGTAAATATTGCTATATTTTTTAATATTATTATGGCCACCCCGTCTATTGTTCGTGTCAAGCTTGTGCATTGGTCCCCTCCTTCTGGGGGACAAGTAAAAGTTAATACAGATGGAGCGTCTCGTGGAAACCCGGGCATTGCCTCGGGTGGAGGTATTTTACGTCAGCATGATGGGTCTTTTATTTTTGCTTTTTCTCATTTTTATGGTAATGCTACTAACATGGTTGCTGAAGCTAGGGCTGCTCTTGATGGAATTTCTCAAGCTAGGCTTATGGGGTTTGATTCTCTTTGCCTCGAGGTGGACTTCGAAGTTTTATCTCTTATCTTACTTCGCAAATGCAATATTCCTTGGGAGATCTGGTACTTCATTCAAGCCATTTTCAGATTCATGGAGGAAGTGTCTATTCAGGTAACTCATATCTACAGGGAAGGTAATAAAGTGGCAGATTTCTTGCTAATATCTCAGCTGCTGCACAAACGGATTTTCAGTTTACTTCGTTGGAGTCTTGTCCCAAGCCGTGACAGAGCCTTCTCTACTTTGATCGGATCTCGTATCCTAATATTAGGCGGTAGGTTTTTTCTTTTATTGATGTATTTTCTTTTGTTTTTAGATTCCCCCCCCCCTTTATTGTTGAGGATCTTACAGGTTGTGTAAGAACTCCCCCTAGGTGTTTTTTTCTGGTGGTTAAGGTTGTCATGTCCCCCACCATGCTTGTAATTTTATTTTTCGTTATTTATAAAATCTAGGGAGTACCGTCTCCTTTTGCCAAAAAAAAAAGCTATGACAAGTTCTTTATTTTCTCTTAGAATAAATAATGTCCTATCGGCTTCGCCTCTAACAAATCCATATTCAAGAAGAAAACTTGTTAGATGCCCATACCATGCACGAGGAGCTTGTTTCAAGCCATATAAGGCTTTATCAAGTCTGTATACATGGTTTGGGTGGAATGGGTCTTCAAACCCTTTAGGTTGCTCAACCTAAATTTCTTCATCTAAGTACCCATTCAAGAAAGCCGCTTTAACATCCATTTGATGTAATGTGATTTTAAGATAGCAGGCTATAGCAAGAAGAAGTCTTATTGGCTCAATTCTTGCCGCTGGTGCATAGGTTTCATCAAAGTCTATTCCTTCCACTTGTGTATAGATTTGAGCCACAAGACGAGCTTTATTACGAACAATGTTACCTAATTCATCAGATTTGTTTTTGTAAATCCATTTAGTTCCAATTATATTTGTATGTAAAGGACAGAACTAAACACCAAACCTCATTCCGGGTAAATTGTTCAAGCTCTTCTTGCATAGCTTATATCCAGAAATTATCTTTTAAAGCCTTAATCACATTCTTAGGTTCAAGAGCAGAAACGAAACAGGAGTGTTTTACCTTGGAGTATGTGGAAGACATACACACATACCTTACCATATCTCTATAGTCAACTGGCTCCTTATTTCTTGTTCGGACCCCTTCATTAACATCACCAATTACCTGAGCAATGGGATGATAATTTCTAATTCGTGCTGGGGGATTTCTCCTGCCTTGATGGTACACCAATCCATCTTCTCCTTCTTTTGAGTCACTACTTTCAGCATTTTTAGCCACTGTTATGCCCTCCAGTGTTGCCTCATGTGTTGCTGTTTCAGGGGCAACACTCGGAGCAACACCCGAATCTGTGGTTGTACTGGTTGATCCAGTTTCTGTTCCATCCCATTGTTCAACTTCTTCCAGCAATGTCAGAGGTATATCTTCGACTGGTTCTCCTGTGGCACTCAAGTAATCGTTAAATTCAATATTTACCGACTCTTGAAACACTTTTAACCTCAAATTATAGACTCGATAAGCATGACTGTTTTGAGAGTAGTCAAGAAAGATAACTTTGTCATTCTTTGAATCTAGTTTTCCTAAGTATTCCCGGTCATTTAAAATATGACACAAACACCCAAACACATGGAAATAGTGAACAGTAGGTTTCTTTCCATTTAAAATCTTATAGAGTGTCATAGTAGTACCGGGTCTTAAGAAAACTCTATTCGTAGTGTGACATGCTGTGTTTAATGCTGTTCTCCTGATTGAGTTAGAAGTACCCTCCTTGAGGGATTTACTCGCATTTTTCCGTGAAGTGACTTTAATGAATCCTTCATCATCAGCATTCTTTTTATCTGGGCCAGCATATGGAGTAGATCCAGCCATTTCAGTAACAAAATTCTCCCTGTTATGCGCAGCCCTTGGAGATACCTTCCATGCTATGTTTAATGCTTCGGCCCAAAAACCTTTAGAAATATTTCTAGCAATTAGCATAATACGAGCCATCTCCAACAAAGTCCTATTTTTCCTTTCAGCAACACCATTTTGTTGTGGTGTTTTGGGTGCTGAAAATTCATGGTGTATCCCCTTTTTACTACAAAATGTAGAGAAGGAGATGTTTTCAAACTCTCTACCATGATCTGACCTTATTCGAAAAATAGGTGAACAAAACATGTTTTTGATTTTGGAAAATAAGTGTTTAAATTTATCAAAAGTTTCAGATTTTTCTCTTAAAAAATAGACCCATGTAAATCTAGAAAAATCATCAACTATAACATAAACATTACTTCTTACCTCCCAAGCTTTCTACCTCAATAGGACCCATCAAGTCCATATGTAAAAGCTGAAAACAATGTGTTGTTCCTGAGTGTTGCTCATTGTGTTGTCCAACACTTTGAGCAACACGAGTCTGCTTACCTTTTTAGCAGTCACCACACAACATGGTGTCTTTCAGGTTTAACTTAAGGGACACCTTTGACCGCATTGAGTTTGATAATCTTCTCAAGATTCCTATAATGAGAATGGCCTAACTTTTGATGCCATAATCTTATGTCATCAAGTTTCGTCAAATTGCACACTTGTTTATTACCAACAAGGTAGCAATTATCACTCGATCTTGTTCCAGTCATGACACAAAAGTTAGTATTATCAAACACTTCACAGGTATTTTTATTGAATTTTACCTCCACATTGTCATCACATAATTGGCTAATGCTAATTAAATTAGCAAGTAGACCATCTACATGCAAGACATTTTTTAAAGGAGGAAAACCAACAATATCCAGTGTTCCTTTTCCTATTATTTCACTCTTGCCTCCACCTCCATAGGTTACTGAGCCACCTTGAATAGGTTGGTACTCCGTTAAGAATGATCTTGTTCCCGTCATATGACGTGAACACCCACTATCAAAGTATCAAGCACCTGAAACATTAGTCCTTAAAGCAGTGTACACAACATAGCATTTCAGTTTTTATTTAGGTAACCAAGTCTTTTTTGAAAATCTGAACTTCTGTCCACCAGTGTTGTCTCGAGTATTGTCCTGAGAATTTGACGACACTTGAGGCAACACTTGCAAGTTAGACAATTTTTTTTTGAAGAATAAAGCAATCTGATTTATTATGTCCAGGTTTGTGACAGTATTCACACTCAATGGTTTGATCAGAAGTATCACTAGAAGTACTACCCTTTTCCTTGACTTTTTATTTTACAAAATATTTTTTAGTTTCAACATCAAACAAGGAAGAATTAATATTTTCTAGTGATTCTTGGAACCCAAGACCAGCTTTAAGAGGCTTACTCAAGTTGAGTATCTCATCCAATTTGGATGAACTCGTGTTGAGTTTTTTGAAAGTGGATTCGGCTAGGTTGAGTTTGGCCTTGAGTTTATCAAGATCCAAATCTCTCCTACTGAGTTGAACTTCTAGCCTAGTCAAGGAGTCTTTTAAGATCATGATTTTCCTTTTTCAAGAATACCACCATCTTGTTCTCCTTTTTCCATTCCACGAAGAGAGACTTATAGAGGTTTTTTATTTCATTAATAAGCTCATCTTTATTAAGTTCATCCTCTATAGACTCCTCTGGATTTAGATCTATTGAACCATGCAAGCAAATATCATTTAAAGAATCATACCTGCTGAGTGTTGTGTCAAGTGTTGCCATTTCCTGGACGACACTTGAGGCAACACTTTCTGAAGAAGTCACAAGTGTTGGGACAGGTGTTGTCATATTCTGGACAACACTTGAGGCAACACCTTCTGTCGAAGGCAGCTCCTCTATCGTGGCCAACATAAACACTTGCTCGACCTTTTCATCTTTCTCTGTTCCTTCCTCCTCTCCATCACTAAGAGACACCCACATATTTTTGTCGACCTTTCTCAAGGTATTAGCACATTCATTGGCACCCCAACCTGAACATGTTGGGTTTTGGGGTTACAAACGCAGTGGAAGATTTAATTTTAACATCAAAATCCTAGCGCTATGATCCGTCTAGCATGAAGAGATTAGAAAGTCATGAAATAGAATTACATACCTCGAATGCGATATAGTTTAATAAAATAGATCTTCAAAATCCAAGCCTTGAATTTTGACAACGAATCGGATCTTCAAACTTCTCCTTGATCTTCAATGTGATGAATTGATCCAAGCCTTAGGTGATAACGTAACCACCCTCTAATGGTAATCCACACGCGAACAAATCCAAGAACACCTTCTTGATGGATTGCTAGATGATCCTCTTGATTATTGAATCAATATTCAATAATCAAAGCCTAAATTATGGAATAATTTGGGAAGCCTTTTTTATTCAAAATCAAAATCAATCTCTAAGGTTTCATAAACTTTAGAACAATGATGTGAGAGAGGAATTATGGCTGCAAAAGACTTATATTTATATCACATATAAACCCTATTCAAAATAGGTTAGAAGTGTTTGAGAAACCTTTTCCAATCCGTCCAAGGAAACGCAGTTTGACCGAAAATTCGCCCAGGGCACGACTCGTGCTCCTGGTCACGAGTCGTGAAAGGGCATCACGAATGACCCCAAGCCAAATATCAGTCGTGTCACGCTTCATGACGAAAGATGCACTCGTGCGGGGGTTTGTCACGAGTCGTGACAATTGTCATGAGTCGTGCTCCACCTCAAAAGTCAACCAAGTCAACGAATTCCTTGAAACGCCAGAACGTAGTCGTTTAAACTGCAATGGCACGAGTCGTGCCCATGGGCAAAAGTCGTGCCCTTTCCCAAAATTTCCAGATTTAGCTCGAATCAAATTCGTTCTTTTGTGTGTGACTCAAAAGTTTTTATATTATGTCGGTAGTGAGTCGAAACATCGACCTCACAAGACATAAGTGACTTCTAGCAAATCATTATGTCCACCCAATTTATGTAACATCAAAGCTTGATTCCTCTATAGTTTCAATGTCACAATCCCTTTGTCCACGATGTCCAATTGAACATGAGTCATGGTCTATGTCAACTCATTCTGTTCAATGCTTTCTCGATTCCGAATATGTTGATAATGCAAATGCATTTGATCTCTATCAAATCACTTGAGTGCGGCCACATATTTCATCAACATCATTCATCGAGGGGCCCAAGCAAATATCTCTCTTCATAAGAGGGACAAATCCCATATTGACTTATCATTCTTCCCTATATGATTCCAATTGTGCTAACATAGCCCTTATTGCTATCCGATTGAAGACATGGTTAGACTATATCAAACACGATCTTCGTCATGTGGAAGACGATGATAATCTCAGGTACTAAGGATTCAATAACACGACTATCATGAGATTTATTCATGACACATATGACTATTGACCATATCATAAATCTCATCGGTAGGTCATGTCCAATACTTGTTCTCTAGCAAGTATCCATAAGTGTAATGTGCATCACATGCATATAATCATCTCCATGATTATCCACTACCAACTTATACTAGTTGTTCTCAACAAATAGGGACGCAGTTCTTATATAATAAACATGCAAAACATATAATGAACCAAATAATACTTTCTCTATAATAAATGATAAAGATGATTACATAGTGGTTTAGATAATAAGTCAAACATAACTAAACGCCTAGGGCACTACACCAACAATCTCCCACTTGCACTATGCTCCATCTATGTATCTAATACCCATGGACCTCGCATGACCATCATGCTTAGCTTGTGCGAGGGGTTTTGTAAGCGGATCCCCAATGTTATCATCGGTTGATACTTTGCATATCTTAACGTCTCCCCGATCAATGAACTCTCGAATGAGATGGAAACGTCTAAGTATATGTTTGGATCTCTGATGTGACCTTGGTTCCTTTGCTTGCGCAATGGCACCATTGTTTTCACAATAAAGTTCCACCGGATTAGTGATACTTGGAACAACTTCCAAGTCACTAATGAACTTCTTGATCCAAACTGCCTCCTTAGATGCATCGGATGCCGCTATGTATTCGGCCTCAGTAGTAGAATCGGTAATAGTACTCTGCTTTGAACTCTTCCAACATATCGCACCTCCGTTAAGCATAAACACAAATCCCGACTACGATCGGAAATCATCCTTGTCGGTTTGGAAGCTAGCATCTGTGTAACCTCTTACAACAAGATCTTCTTCTATCCCTCCAAATACCAAGAATGCATCCTTAGTCCTTCGTAAGTACTTTAGGATCGTCTTGACTGCCATCCAATCGTTCTCACCCGAATCAGATTGGTAACGACTTGTCATGCTCAAAGCATACGAGACGTCGGGTCTAGTACAAATCATAGCGTACATGATAGAACCAATAGCCAAAGCATATGGAATATCATTCATCCTCTTTCGTTCATTAGTTGTCTTAGGACACTGAGTCTTACTAAGAGTAACACCATGACCCATTGGCAAGTTTCCTCTTTTAGAATTTTCCATCTTGAATCTTCTAAGAACCTTGTCAATGTCGGTACTTTGACTCAAACAAATGATCCTCTTAGATCTATCTATAGATCTTGATACCAAGGATGTAAGCGGCTTCACCCATATCTTTCATTGAGAAACACTTCCCTAACCAAGACTTGACAGTCTCAAGTACAGGAATGTCATTTCCAATGAGTAAGATATCATTGACATACAACAAGAGAAATAGCACAACGCTCCCACTGAATTTCATGTATACACAAGGTTCATCTTCGTTCTTGATAAAACCAAACTCTTTGATTTTCTCATCGAACCGAAGATTCCAACTCCTAGAAGCTTGCTTCAATCCATAAATGGATCTTCGCAACTTGCACACCTTACTAGAATTTTGTGGATCTACAAAACCTTCGGGTTGTGTCATATACACATCCTCAAGCATTTTTCCATTAAAGAAAGCGGTTTTGACATCCATTTGACATATCTCATAGTCATAATATGCGGCTATGTCAATCAAAATTCTAACAGACTTAAGCATGGCAACAGGCGAGAAGGTTTCATCATAATCTACACCATGAGTTTGCCTATATCCCTTTGCTACAAGCCTAGCCTTATAAGTATGCACCTTCTCATCCATGTCAGTTTTCTTCTTGAAAACCCACTTGCACCCTATGGTTTTTACACCTTCGGGTGGCTCAATCAACTTCCAAACTTGATTATCCGACATGGATTGCAATTCGGACTTCATGGCTTCTACCATTTATCCGAATCGGGATCGGACATCGCCTCTTGATAGGAAGTAGCTTCGTCATTCTCAATGACTTCCACTTCATTACTTTCCGACACGAGAAATCCATATATCTCGGGTGCGGATCATAACCTATCCGATCTACGATGGACTTGTGGATCTTGAACCGGTTCCACAACTTCTTGTGGAGTTGTTTCAGTCTCTACTATCGGTTCCATGTTATTTTTGGGTTCTTGAACTTCTTCAAGATCAATTTTACTTCCACTAGATGCTTTATTGAGAAACTGTTTCTCAAGAAAAGTACCATATTGAGCAACAAACACTTTGTTCTCAGCGCGATTGTAAAAGTAATACACTTTGTTCCATGCCACATCTCATGTGGGGTTTTAGGAGCCGATTTAGTAGGGACTCTGTTCAGTGTGAACGCAGCAGTCTCTAATGCATGTCCCCAAAAGGATATATGAAGGTCTACTTGACTCATCATCGAATGAACCATATCTAATAGGATTCTATTCCTCCTCTCGGAAACACCATTCCATTGTGGCGTTCCGGGTGGAGTCAACTCTGAAACAATTCCACAGTTTTTGAGATGATTGTCAAACTCTTGGCTCAAATACTCACCACCACGATCGGATTGAAGTGCTTTAATTGTTTTGACAAGTTGATTTTGTACTTCATTTTGAAATGTTCTAAACATCTCAAACGATTCACTCTTTGCCTTCATTAGATAGACATAGCCATATCTAGATAAGTCATCGGTGAATGTAATGAAATATCGAAATCCTCCCCTAGCAATGCTGCTCATTGGTCCGCATACATCAGTATGTATTAGGCCCAATAAGTCACTAGCATATCTCATGTGAGTCTAACATTCCATCTTTGTGGATTTTAGAAATGCGTTTCTCATTTATATGACCAAGCCGGCAATGCCACATGAACTAGTTGTTCACGTCATTCGGTATAGATTTCTTATCTACATGATAAACATTTTCAACACTATCTTGTTTCTCATCAACATCAAGAACATAAAGGCCATTAAATGAATTTGCAATACCATAAAGCATATCATTTAAATAAATATAAAACTTCTTATTCGAAATAAGAAAATTATATCCCTCATTATCCAAACAAGAAACAGAAATAATATTCCTACTCAAATCCGGAACATAGTAGCAATTGTTCAAAACAAGTACTAAGCCACTAGGTCTTACATCATATATATTTTTTTAAACGAAAGGAGACGTAGCTCCCTAGATTTTATTAATAAAATAAAAAAGAACAAAACACGGTGGGGGACATAAAAACCTAAACCACCGGAGAAGGAAAGAAATCTACAATGTGGGGCTTAAAGCCAACAATAAAATCAAGAAAGCTAAGGGGAGGGGTGCAAGTCCATTTGGACCGCCCAAAAACAAGAGGAAGGGGGGAGCTAAGCCCTAAGCTATCAAAGGGGAAAGGATAGAACCAAATCCCATCAAACAAAATTATCAGGAGGAGAAGCCGACCTTCCACGCCATTTTCTAGAAGAGACCATTGTGAAACCATCAGCATTTGTATTCTTTTTGTGAGACGGAGTAAATGGAGTGTATCCAGCCATATCAGTAACAAAAGAATATGGGGCCCTTGAAGCCGAAAAATGCTCTGGAGATATTGGTTCCACTGCCACGTAAGGTTGGGGAGGATGTGACTCCCTATATCGAGCAATGTTGCGCATTATAGCCTCCTCATCGTTTGGTGGAGCATTGACATTACCTAAAACAGCCATAGCCGAACCAACACCCATATGGGCAGCCTTATCCGAGCCGCCAACACCCATATGGGTAGCCAAATCATTCGCACCAGCATCAGCCATAACCGAACCATCAACCATAAGATTTTGCTCTTTATGAGCAGCAACATCAACATTATTCAGAACACTTTCATTCTCATCCAAATGAATCACCTCATTGCTCACCTTAGTAATAGCCTTTAGAGCAGCTACAATAGGCTGACCTCTTATTGTTTTTTTTTTTTAATTTTCATTTTTCTCTTTCAGCCACACGCCATCTCTATTCTTTATTTTGTTTTTTTTTTTTGGCAAAAGGAGACGGTACTCCCTAGATTTTATTAATTAAAAATAAAATTACAAAACAAGGTGGGGGACATGACAACCTTAACCACCTGGAAAAACAACTGGGGGAGTCCTTACACAAGCCGTAAGGTACTCTACAATAAGGGGAGGGGGAACAACCTAAAAACAAAAATAGTAAAAATACAGAAGAGAACATTAAAATTAAAACTAACATCTAACATAGGGGATAGCAGACCTGTCTAAAATATAAGCTCCTTTGCAGCGGTGAGGCAGATCACTAAAAGAAAAATACTCAGAATTAGATCTTGTGACAAAGAAATGACATTAGCCAAGCCATCAGCAACCTGATTGCCTTCACGCAGAATGTGAGTCACTCTAACACCAATAAGCGATATAAGGCTTTTTATTTGAAGAACCTCGTACCAAATACTCCAAGGAATATGAAAGTCATGAATTAGCACATTTAAAAGAATTTCAGAATCAATTTCAAGCCAAAGAGAAGTAATACCCAATTGATACGCGTAAGTGAGGCCATCCAGAACTGCCTTAGCTTCAGCAACCATATTAGTACTATGACCATAAAACTTGGAAAAAGCAAATAATAAATTACCATTTTTGTTTCTGAAAATACCACCTCCGTAACCGATACACGGATTTCCTTTAGCAGCGCCATCAGTGTTAAGCTTGAGTAATTCCGAGGAAGGAGAGTTCCAATAAACAAACTTGAAAGCCCTAGGTTTAGGAACAGCCTTAGGAAGGTGAAAGGAGTGAAAAATCTGATTTTCCAAGTCAGAGGAAGGAAAGGAGAGGCTATAAGCCTTAATGATAGAACCAATCTGCACAAAAATCTCGCGGATAATCCTAGAAGAAGACATATGAAGATCCTCAAACCTAGCTTTGTTCCGGCCCTTCCATAACTCCCAAAAAATGAAACATGGAAGAATGCGAGAAAGCCAAGAAATACCCTTATTCTTCTCAAGGGCAAAATTAAACCACCAGCTAGCAAGGATACTCTTAACACTATTGAAGGATATATGAATACCAAACAGCCTAGAGAACCAATCCCAAGTCTCAAACGCCACTTGACTATGAACAAAAAGATGATTAGAATCCTCTAACGAATGCTGCGAACAGCAAACACAAGACGACACAAGAGATATGCCCCTAGATTGAATCGCAACATCAGTAGGGAGGCCATTATGTAACAATCTCCAAAGGAAGATGGAAACTTTAAGCGGAATATATTTGTTCCAGCAATACTCAAAAAACAAATTCCGAGCATTAGGCACTCTACACACTTGCCAAGCCGAAGAAAGAGAGAACTGACCTTTAAGCGAGGGAATCCAATAAATACAGTCAGGCATATCAGAGGTGAAAATATTCTGACGTTGAATAGAGTTAAGAACATCAGGGCCAAACATATCAAAAATATAATTAATTCTCGGCTGACCCTCATGAAATAAGGAGGAGACTTCAATATGATTTCCAGGAAGATTAAGCGGAGGACCTTCCAGCCACTTTTCATGTATAGAAACCTCCCCCGACCAATCCTCCAAGCAATGTGATTTTCAACAATGTCTTTTGCTTGAATCATGCGGCTCCAAATATGGGAAGAGAAAGAAGGCTTTCCAGCATCCATAGGATGAGAGCCATAACAGTACTTATCAAGCATGAATTCTGTCCAAAGAGAATGGGAGCTCCTAAGACGCCACCAAAGTTTCATAGCATAATCCATAGAAATATCTTCAAAACGACGAAGGCCCAAACCACCTTCACTACACGGCCTAAACATAAGATCTTTTCGCACCCAATGACATTTAGATTGACCATCTTCATTACTCCAAAAGAAATTTGTGACCGCATCGATACATAGCTTGAAAAACCCCCTTGGGAGGAGCCACCAAAGAAATATAATAAAGGGGAATAGCTTGTAAACAAGATTGAATAAGAGTGAGCTTAGCTCCAAAGGAGAGGATCTTTCCTTGCCAAGAAACAAGCTTATCAGCCATCTTTTGCAACACAGAGTCAAAAAGAGTGATATTTTTTCTCCCAACATAAAGAGGACAGCCAAGATAGATAATCGGAAGAGCTTTCTTTTCGAAGGAGGTAACATTCGCAATAATAGAATCTCTGACCTCATCATTTTTTCCAAGAATGAAACAGATTTCCTAGTATTCACAAGCTGACCCGAGAACTCTTGATACCAGTTAAGACATCTCATATGAGCCTCAAGAGAGTCTTTAGAACCATTACAGAAGATAAGAATATCATCTGCATAAGAAAGATGAGAAATCATAGGGGTATGAATGTGAGCCTTATAACGATATTGAGGAAAGTCAGTGTGAAGCCGGTTGAGACCCCGACTCAGAACTTCAGCAGCAATAATGAAAAGAGTGGGAGATATAGGGTCTCCTTGACGGAGCCCACGAGAAGAGGGGAAAAAACCAGAACTTTCTCCATTAACAAGGACCGAGAACCAACAAGAAGATATGCTACGAAAGATCAGATCATTCCACGTTTCAGAAAAGCCAAACCTTCTCAGAACTTTAATCACAGCAAACCAAGAAATACGATCATAGGCTTTGGCCATATCTAACTTAAGCCCAATATTAGACCCCCTCACCTTTTTCCTAATAGAATGCATAAGCTCTTTGGCAAACAAGACATTTTCATGAATCAACCGGCCTTTAACAAACCCACTTTGCTGAGGAGAAATAATTCTAGGGAGAATTGGAGCAAGGCGGGAATTAAGCAGCTTCGTAATAATTTTATTCGTGATGTTACATAAGCTAATAGGTCTCATCTCCGAGAAAGAGGTAGGGGCGCTAACTTTGGGAATGAGGACAATAAGAGTTGAAGTCCAGCTCCGCGGCATAGGGAAACCAGCAAAAAATTCTTTAACAGCTCTATGAAGGTCCGCTTTGATAATGTCCCAACAACCCTTGTAGAAGGCACCATTGAAACCATCGGGGCCAGCAGCACTTTGGTCACTCATTGACCAAATAATATCTTTAATCTCATCTAAAGACGGAACAGCCGTGAGCATCTCATTGTCTCCATCATTGATCAGCCTAGGAATGACCTCTAGAATATCATCTTTAGGAATATCAAGGGAAGATTGAAGCTGATCCGAAAAGAAATCAACAGCCGCCTCCTGAATTTCTTGTTTGTCATGAACCCAATTCCCATTGCCATCTTTTATTCTATGAATGTATAACTGCTGCCTTTTTTTCTTAACGTAAGAGTGAAAAAACTTTGTATTATGGTCTCCCTCCTTTAACCACTTAATGTTAGCCTTTTGACGCCAAAGGTCTTCCTCAACCTTCAACTTAGCAAGAAGGTTAGCTTGAGCCAAGCTAAGGGCAACCCTGTTCTCATCCGAATTATTACCTTGGAAAAGCAATTCTTTTTGACAAACCTCATCTTCAGCTACTCGAACATGCTGATCAACCCTACCAAACACATCTTTATTCCAAGCTGAGATACATTTTCGAAGGCGAGCAAGCTTTTTAGCAAACCGAACCATAGGGGTCCCATCCATATAATCATTCCAAGAATTTTCAACTAGCGACAGAAAAGAATGATGCTTCATCCAAATATTAAGAAATCGGAAAGAGCCCCTAGTAGGCTCAGCCGAGATTTTGATTTGAACCAAAAGGGGATTATGATCAGAACAGGTTCTATTAAGATGAGTAACGAGGTAACATGAAAAGTGTCCATCCATTGAGAATTGTAAAGAGCGCGATCAAGACGTTGAAGGATAGTAGGCTGCCCTCTAGGTTTATTAACCCAAGTGAATTTATTTCCTAAATATCCAGCGTCCATCAGACCAGAAAATTGAATCATATCAGAGAATTCCGTAATGTGCCTTTTCTACGAATAGGATTACCTCCAACTTTTTCAGATTGCATAAGGACACAGTTAAAATCACCAATGACCATCCACGGAGTATTACAAGAGCTAAAATCCATAAGGTTATCCCAAAGCTCCCTACTATCAAAACTATTACAACTAGCATAGACCACAGTCACATGAATACTAGATTCCCATTGACCATGAGAAATCTGCATAGTAAGAGCTTGAGAATTATCCTGAACCACACTACAGACAAAGCCATGTTTCCAAAAAAACCAAATTTTTCCGTTGCAGTTAGAAAAGCTACCCACACAACCCAACTTCCTTTGCGTAGACATACGCTGAAACTGAGGCATTTTAGGCTCCGACATTGCAAAAAAGGAAGCACCATGAAGATGGAAAATCTTTTTAGCCCGTCTAAAAGACGCACCATTACCAATACCTCGAACATTCCAAAAAATCATAGCAACCATTGTAAAAGATATAAGAGAAGTAAATGACTTACACTGATGCTTAGGAGGAAGGAGATGAGGATCTAGCACGGTTCCTCTTATATGTGACTTTTGTGAATCCATCAACATCGGCATCATTGTTTGAAGCATTAGCAAAAGGAGTGGAGCCAGCTTGCTCCGTGACAAACGAAACAGAAGGAGGACCACGCGGGGAAAGATTAAGCCCTTCAATATGAGCCATATTATGAGTAACCTCTTCATCCACAGGATCAAGAACATCATAGTTCTTATCATCAGCAATGGTAGATTTGTGTTGCGCATTGAGCAGTTCGACATTTTTGATAATTTCAGACATATCAAAGTCATTACTTTTGCCATTATCAACATTTATAGGCTGAGATGACGTGCCCGGACCAGCTCCCATGGAAATAGCAGCGGAACAAGCATTCTTAAGGGCAAGTTCAACCGCCAAAGGGAGCTTTTGACCACGGACAACCATTTTTGGAGCACGGGCCGAAGGTTTCATCAGATTAACATCAGCATTTGTATCATTTTTAGTAGCAATACCATCAGCCTTATCACCATTACAAGACGGTTCCAAATTAGAGGTGACACCATCCGTGGCTTTCACCACATTAGAAGTGGCTCCATCCGTAGATTTCCCATTGTCCAAGGGCTGTTTATCCGAATGAGACTTGGAGTTATTGAGATGAGGGTTTTCCTTCCTGCATATGGAGATGTCATGCCCAATAATAAAACAATGCTTACAATATTGAGGAATATTATCATACTCAACCTTTTGATAAAAACTTGGGTAAACATCACCACAATCAATGAAAAATTCTTTAGGAAGCTTTTTAGTTGCATCAACTTGAATCAAAATTTTGGCAACGCTAGGTCTAGAGAGTTCAGCCGTGGCCTTATCTAACGAGAGAGGGGAACCAATCATAGAAGCAGTCGCATGCAAGAATTGTTTATTCATTAAGTGAATTGGGAGTCCCGGAAAGCCAACCCAAACAGGAACAAAGGGAGATTCCTGTTCGGGACGCCAAGCCGGAGACCACGCCAACGTGCGCATAGGGAATCTATCAACATACCACACTTTTTTCATAAATAGCCGTTGATAATCTTCTTCCGTAGTTAATTGAATAAGCATGTGGCGATTATCTAAGTGACCTAGTTTATAATTTCCTTTAAGTTTAAATTTAACAAAAGCAATTCTAGCATTTTCCATAGAAGGTCTACCATGCATAAATTTTCCAATGAGAGTAAATTTAAAAGGTTTAGCGAAATTGTCGAGAACTTCCCTGGAAAGCTTGACGGCAGGAGTTCCTTTATGAGTACCAGTTTGAATAGCCGCATGTGTGTGTGAAGTAGAACCAATGGCCGAAGAAGGGACAGCATTCGTAAACAGATCAGCGAATGATTTAGAGGTCTGGGACGGAGGGTTTTGGTTTTGGGATTGATTGATGTTTTTGTGTTGTGAAGATTCCGATCTCTGGTTCTGATGTTGATTAACGGGAGATTTTTCAGTAAGAGGCGGAGGAAAAATAGGGTTTGCATGGTTTGGAGGCGCCGCAATAGGGGAACTAGGGTTAGGGTTAGGGTTCGGACATGGAAGATTCAAGGAAGGAGAGTAGTATGGATTGTAATTGCTGGAGTTTAGGAATTAAACCACGCCGCCGGAGAAGCCATGGCAGCACACAACGGCCTCTAGGGCAAAACCCTAGAGACGGGAAGAAACGGCAAGAGAAGATCATAGAGAGCGTTAATTTTCACTGCGTGTGTGTTTATTTCTGCCTCTTTTTCTTTTACAACAGAATGACCTCTTATTGCCTTAGTGGGAACAATAACCTTTTCACTCACCTTACTAGTAGTTGCCGCCTCAATATTCTGACCATTCGCTTTATCAGCAAGATTCACCCCCTTGATTGGCACAACATTTCCCATTGATGAAGTAGGATCATTCACTTTAATTTTTTCAATATAGATCATATTCTTCCCCATATTTCCGCCCACCTGGACTCCACCATTTTTATTTTTTTTTGGCGAAAGGAGACGGTACTCCCTAGATTTTATTAATAGAAAAAGAAAAGGTACAAAACAAGGTGGGGGACATGACGGCCTTAACCACCGGAAAAAAACCTACGGGGGGAGGTCTTATACACGCCATAAGATCCTCTACAAGAAGGAGGGGAAAACTAACGCCTAATATATGGAGATGAAGTCTTATCATTTAGATAAGGTCTCAAACAGATAATAGGAAGCTCACTGCTAGATAAAAACTCAAAATCAGCCCTATGATCAGCAGCATGATTAGCTAAACCATCCGCTACCTGATTACCTTCCCGGAAGATATGAGTAACTCGAATTTGAAGGAGCAACATCATACGTTGGATTTCCTGAATGTAATGCCAAATTTCCCAAGGAACTAGACAAGAATTATGTAAAATACGCACCAGCACTTCTGAGTCCATCTCAACCCACAAAGAATGATATCCACGATCAATAGCAAAACGAATCCCATCCAAAGCCGCTCTAACTTCAGCCATTATATTAGAAGCAACACCATAGAATTTGCAAAATCCGAAAACCATATTACCCTTGCTATCTCGAAAAATACCTCCACCTGCTGCAATACCCGGATTGTGATACGGGAGAGATAAACATTATGGTTGACAAGGTCTTAGAAACCTTTCAAGATGGGGAAATTATATTTTTGGGCCATTTGGAGCAGCCAATTTTCGGACAGAATTGATGTTGCAGATTCGTTGGGCCATAACTGCTGCCATACTTAATATTTTTAAGTGATTCAAAAAGGAGCTGAGAGATCTATTTCTTATCTTTCCAACAAGTGCTGAAAGTCATCCTAATTCGGAGTATTCAAGGAGTTATGCCCAGTTGAAGTCAGCCATGTGTTAGAAATCTGAACAGTCACATCCTTGGAATGTGAATTTTGGCCAAGTTCATGTTGGTTCAGATTAAGTTTAGATAAACATGTACTCATTTATTTTGAGTCTTTTGTCCAGCCTATATAAGGGCTAAGTATGTAATAGTTGGGGGATGTTATGTTTGAATTCAATAATTGAGAAACATTTGTTGTTCTCTGAAAACTCGGTTTGTCTTTAATCCCATCTTGGGAGGGTGACTGCCAAAAGGATCTTTATGCCATTCTTGGTGACTTTGTCTTTATAGAATTGGTTGGTGATCTTATCTATCTTTTTGTCTTGTTCATCATTTTCCTTTTACCAAAAACACAATCCATAAAAGTTATCCATTATCCGCTGCCATACTTAGGAGATATACATCAGGTGGTATCAAAGCAAGGTTTCACGAGTTCTAATCTTGTGAACGATCATGGCTGGAGACGATACAACTACAGGAGAAATTCCATTCGGCATGACTTTTGAGCAAGCACAAAACATGCGTCGTGATAGGCAAATTCAAGATTTGCAAGAACAATTGCAGCGTGTTCTTAATCTCTTTGAACAAAATCCCCCAATTCAAAATCAGAACCTTGGGAATGATGGTTCATCTTCTGAAGAGGAGCGTGAGGCACATCCTAGGAGGCAATATAGGCGCAACAACAATGATGATCGTGGGCTTAAGCTTGATATTCCAGAATTTGAAGGTGGTACAGATCCGGAAAAGTACTTGGAATGGATTAGAAGTGCTGAACGTGTATTTGAGTACAAGGAGTACGATGATCGCAAGAAATTCAAGATTGCTACCTTGAAGCTTACTAAATATGCTTCATTGTGGTATGAGAATTTGAAGAATCAGCGAAGGCGTGAAGGTAAGATCAGAATTTCCTCTTGGGAGAAGTTTAAGAAGTACCTTAATAGAAGATTCCTTCCGAGCTCTTATTTGCAAGACAATTTTTCCAAGCTTAATAATCTGAAGCAGGGTGATTTATCAGTGCAAGATTACATCATGAAGTATGATAAATTGTGTATTTTGTGTGATGTGCAAGAGCCTACAGAACAAAGCATGGCACGTTTTCTTGGTGGCCTAAATGAAGAAATAGCAAC
Organism: Adenophora triphylla var. japonica; assembly: GCA_022495995.1. Lineage (NCBI taxonomy): Eukaryota > Viridiplantae > Streptophyta > Magnoliopsida > Asterales > Campanulaceae > Adenophora > Adenophora triphylla. The sequence continues at coordinate 214,897 of JAFEMH010003001.1, forward strand.
TATGGTGGAATTGCAGCCTTGTTTTACACTTGATGAGTTATGTAAGGTGGCTATTAAGTGTGAGAAGCAATTAAGGGGGAAGAAGGCAGCCAAGAAACCTCTGTGGTCAAAGGATTATTCTGCATCAAAAGGTGGTTCGAGTAGTTCGTCTGCAGCTCAAAAGGTTACAACGGAGACAAAGCCAACAACTTCTTCAAAGGCTGAAGTGAAGAACACTATAAAGAACATGGACAAGGTGAAATGTTTCAAGTGTAAGGGGTATGGTCATTACCAATCAGATTGTCCAAATAGTCGGATTTTGGCATTACATGAGATCGAGGAGATTGAGGCTACGTTACAAGCTGAGGGGAAGAAGAGAACAAAGAGGAGCATGAGTCGATTAATACGAGAAAACCTAAAAGGTGAGACCTTGGTGCTACGGAGAACTTTGCACTCCCAACCTTCACCGCTTGAGGAAGAACAAAGAGAGCAGATTTTTCATGCAAGGTGCCTTGTTCAAGGGAAGGTTTGCAATCTGGTCATAGATGGAGGGAGTTGCACTAATGTTGCTTCTACTACGCTTGTGGAGAAATTGCAACTACCATTGCGGATTCATCCCCAACCTTACAAGTTGCATTGGCTCAAGAATGGAAGTGAAGTAAAGGTAACCAAACAGGCCCTAGTTTCTTTTTCCATGGGAAATTATAAAGATGAGGTACTTTGTGATGTGGTACCTATGGATGTTTGCCATATTCTGTTGGGACGACCATGGCAATTTGATAGGAGCGTGGTACATCATGGGAGAAAGAATGAGTATGTGGTTGAGGTAAATCGAAAGAAGTATACCTTATTACCTTTGCCCCCATCAAAAGCTTCTCCAACTAAACCCCCACCACAAAAACAAAATCTGTTTGCAAGTGAGAGAGAGGTTGAAAGGGAGTTAGAAGGTGGAGGAGTGGTGTATGTTTTATTTGTAGAAAGGATTGAGGGTAAAGAAGGGGAGGGCGCAATTGACCCCCTTTTGAAATCCTTGCTTGATAAGTATTGTGATGTTTCCCGGAAGAATTGCCTTTTGGATTGCCGCCATTGAGAGGGATTGAACACCAGATTGACTTGATTCCCGGAGCTCCATTACCCAACAAACCATCCTATAGATGTAATCCGGAGGAGACAAAGGAGCTTCAAAGGCAGATTGAAGAGTTGATAGAGAAATGTTATGTGCGGGAGAGTATGAGTCCTTGTGCTGTCCCGCTTTGTTGGTTCCTAAGCAAGATGGTACTTGGCGTTTGTGTGTTGATAGTAGAGCAATCAATAACATCACTATCAAATACCGTTTTCCTATGCCAAGGTTGGATGACATGTTTGATGAGCTCCATGGTTCTGTTGTTTTTTCGAAGATCGATTTGAGAAGTGGCTATCATCCAATTCGCATGCGCGAAGGAGATGAGTGGAAGACCGCATTCAAGACAAAGCATGGGCTTTATGAATGGACTGTTATGCCTTTTGGGCTCACAAATGCCCCAAGCACTTTCATGAGGTTGATGAATGAAGTGTTGAGGCCATTCTTGGGTAAGTTTATTGTTGTTTACTTGGATGATATTCTTGTTTACAGCAAAAGTTTGGATTTACATTTGCAGCACCTTGAGCAATTGTTTCAAGTTTTGAGAGCTAATGAGCTCTATGGCAAGATGGAGAAATGTTCGTTTATGCAGCCTAGTGTTACTTTCTTGGGCTATGTGGTTACTAAGGATGGTATTTTGGTTGATCAATCAAAGATTGCAGCAATAAAGTCTTGGCCTACACCAACTACAATCACGGAGGTGAGATCTTTTCATGGCTTAGCGTCTTTTTACAGAAGGTTTATTCAGGATTTTAGTACTCTAACTAGCCCTATGACCGAGTGTTTGAAGAAAGGGAAGTTTGGATGGACTTCTTCTGCTCAAAAATCTTTTGAATTGATAAAAAGGAGAGCTAACAAGCACCGCAAGCAACCAGAATTTCAGGTTGGAGATTTGGTTTGGCTTCACTTACGAAAGGAGCGTTTTCCCAACAAAAGGAAGAACAAGTTGATGCCTCGGGCTGATGGTCCATTTCGAGTTATTGAACGAGTTGGTGAGAGTGCCTATAAGATTGATCTTCCCGGTGACTATTCTGTTAGTGCAACTTTTAATGTGGGAGATTTGTCACCATATGTTGATGATGATACACTTGCAGAATTGAGGCCAATTCTTTCTGAAGAAGGGGAGGATGATACGGGAGAGATAAACATTATGGTTGACAAGGTCTTAGAAACCTTTCAAGATGGGGAAATTATATTTTTGGGCCATTTGGAGCAGCCAATTTTCGGACAGAATTGATGTTGCAGATTCGTTGGGCCATAACTGCTGCCATACTTAATATTTTTAAGTGATTCAAAAAGGAGCTGAGAGATCTATTTCTTATCTTTCCAACAAGTGCTGAAAGTCATCCTAATTCGGAGTATTCAAGGAGTTATGCCCAGTTGAAGTCAGCCATGTGTTAGAAATCTGAACAGTCACATCCTTGGAATGTGAATTTTGGCCAAGTTCATGTTGGTTCAGATTAAGTTTAGATAAACATGTACTCATTTATTTTGAGTCTTTTGTCCAGCCTATATAAGGGCTAAGTATGTAATAGTTGGGGGGATGTTATGTTTGAATTCAATAATTGAGAAACATTTGTTGTTCTCTGAAAACTCGGTTTGTCTTTAATCCCATCTTGGGAGGGTGACTGCCAAAAGGATCTTTATGCCATTCTTGGTGACTTTGTCTTTATAGAATTGGTTGGTGATCTTATCTATCTTTTCGTCTTGTTCATCATTTTCCTTTTACCAAAAACACAATCCATAAAAGTTATCCATTATCCGCTGCCATACTTAGGAGATATACATCAGATTGTTTCTAGACGCACCATCGGTATTTAACTTAATTTGCCCATTGGAAGGAACAGCCCAAAAAACAAGCCGCATAGGCTTAATAACATTATCAGCCTCCCGAATTTTGAAAAACTCCATCACATACGAGTCAAACGGACCCCAAGGAAAAGAAATATTGAATGCGTTAGCAATATCCCGGACCTGAATTTGAACCGCATAATAATGACGTTGACATTCATCTTAATACCCTCAAATCTGTATTTATTACGCGCCTTCCAAAGACTCCAGCAAATGATACTAGGAAGGATTGCACAAAGCCACTTGATACCACCCGAAGCTTTTAAAGGAAGATTGTAGCTCCACGACATTAACCATTGAGAGAGAGAAGAACCATAAATCCGAATCCCAATCAAATCCCCGAAGAATTTCCAAATTTCCGAAGCAACATTACCATGCAAAAGAATATGGGATAAAGTCTCAAAAGAAGGAGAAGTGCAGCAAACACATTGAGAAACAATATGAATACCACGCTTTTGAATCGAATCATCTGTTGGGAGAGCATTTTTCAAAGCTTTCCACATAAAAACCGAGACTTTGAGGGGAATATGTTTATGCCAACAAACAGCAAAAACCATACTAGATGTTCTGGAAATGCGGCACACTTTCCAAGCGTAAGAAGTAGAAAACTTACCCGTAGTAGAAGGAGTCCAGAAAGGAATGTCTGGCCCATCTTCAATAGAAATAAACCTCGATTGCATTAGATCAATCACTTGCTGCCCATAAGATTGCCTAACATGATCAACGAGAAGAGCCCCATCAAAAAACAAGGAAGAGATCGGAACATGATCTTCATTTTGTAGAACAAGATCCTTAGCCAACCAATGTTCTTGAACCGAAATACTTCCAGCTTTAATACCCCAAAACAGATTGTCCTCAACCAACTCCTTTGCAGCGATCATCCTTTTCCAAATATGTGAAGAACCCACTCGAAAAATAGCATCCATGGGATGGGAATTATGACAATATTTTTCTAATAAAAACCGAGCCCATAAAGAATTCCCACATCTAAAATGCCACCATAATTTCATAGCAAAAGCAAGGGACATGTCTTCAAATTTTCTAAGACCCAAGCCACCTTCATGAGTAGGCCAATAGAATTCCTTTTTTGAAACCCAATGACACCGTTTCTCTCCATCCGCATTACTCCAGAAAAAATTAGAGATAAGACGATTAATAGCATTGATAGTACCTTTTAGAGGTTCAATAAGAGAAAGATAGTAAATAGGAATTGCTTGAAGACAAGATTTGATAAGAATAACTTTGGCCCCCAAAGAAAAAATCTTTCCTTGCCACGTTTCAAGTCTCTCCTCCATCTTCCTAAGAATCGGAATAAAAAGAGCTTGAGTTTTCCTTCCGGAATACAAAGGACATCCAAGATAAATGATGGGCAGATGTTTGTGTTGAAATCCCGTCCATTCAGCCACTAAATCAGCTTTGCCCATGTCTCTTCTACCCAAAATAAAGCAAGACTTTGCCACACTAACCAATTGGCCCGAAAATTCTTGATAAGAATTTAGAAAGATCATATGCATATCAATGGAGGTCTTGCTACCATTGCAAAAAATTATAACATCATCAGCATATGAAAGGTGAGATATAAAAGGAGCATGAATAGCTCCAGAATGATAGATGATGTGATGATGATTCTCATGAAGAGCATTAAGACCACGACTCAAAATCTCAAAGAATAATGAATAAGGAAGGAGATATGGGGTCACCTTGGCGAAGACCTCTAGCCGAAGGAAAATACCCCACCGCCTCCCCATTAATAAGAATAGAGAACCAACAATCCGAGATACATCTAAATATCATATCAATCCAAATTTCGGAAAAACCAAAATGACGCATTACCTTTATCAAAGCAAACCAAGAAAGACGATCATACGCCTTTGCCATATCAAGCTTTAAGGCAATGTTCCCCCCAAAGACTTTCCGGTTGATAGAATGCATAAGCTCTTGTGCAAGTAACACGTTCTCATGAATGAGGCGACCTTTAATAAAACCACTTTGTTGAGGAGAAATGATTTGAGGCAGAATTGAAGAGAGACGACCATTCAAAAGCTTCGTTATGATCTTATTAGAGAAATTACATAGGCTTATAGGCCTCCAATCAGAAAAAGAATTAGGAGCAGCTACCTTAGGAAGGAGGACAATAGTTGTACTAGTCCAACCCCTAGGCATTCGAAAACCCGCAAAGAACTCCAAAACAGCCCTAAAAAGATCATTTTTAATAAATTCCCAGCAATTATGATAAAATTCACCATTAAAACCATCAGGTCCAGCCGCACTAGCTCCAGACAAAGAGAAAACCACTTCTCAAATCTCTTCAAGAGTAGGAGCAGAAGTAAGCATTTGGAGGAATAACCTCCGTTTCATCAGTAGCAAGCTGCCTATCATTAGAAATATTACCATTCCTTCTAGCCTTTCCCTCCTTTTGAGGACCATCATCAGCCAGCTTCCGGTCTTCCATGATCAGCTTTCCATTTGAACCATTAGCCCGCTTGCAAGATATAAGGTCATGTCCAAGCATAGAACAATGCTTGCAATACCTGGGAAGATTATCATACTCCACTTTTTGATAGAAACTAGGAAGAACATCACCACAATCAACAAAAACTTCATTAGGCGCTCGTGAGACATCCAATTGAATAAGGATCTTGGCAATGCTAGGTCTGGTTAGATCCATAGTGGCTTTATCAATTGATAATGGAGATCCAATAAGTTTTGCAATAGCAAAGAGGCACGGTTTATTGAACAAATGAATGGGCAGCCCTGGAAGGCCAACCCAAACCGCAAAGAATCTGGGATTCATGTTCAGCCGACCATGCCGGAGACCAAGCAAGAGTTTTCATGGGAAAACGGGATACATACCAAACTTCTTTCATCCACAACCTTTGATAATCCTCAGCCGAGGATAATTGAATGAGCATGTGCCGAGCATCAAGATTACCCAGCTTGTAATTTCCTTTCAGTTGGAACTTCGCAAATGCCAGCCGTGATTCTTCCATTGAGGGGCGCCCATGCTGGAATTTCCCAACAAGAGTCCACATAAAAGGCTTAGAGAATGCATCAATATGTTCTTTAGAGAGTTTGATGGAAGGAGTGCCCTTATGAAGCGAAGATATAATGGGAGGAAGAGCTGTTAATGGAGCAGAACCAAGAGGAGACTCCTGAGATGGTGCCTTCGAGAAAAGACCAGCAAAAGATTTAGTTAGAGGAGGTGGGCATGAAGACGAATCAAGAATAGGGTTAGGAGCAGCCGCCGGCCCCTTCAAAGATTCAGCGTCACCAACGAGCATGGGAGGAACCTGTTGCACGGTGCTAGGATTTTGAATTTGTGTTGTCGGCGCCGCAGAACCATGTGCTGGTGGTAGAACATCGAAATAGAATGCAGAGTGTGCCATAGAATCCCCGTACGGCGAAGGGAAAGTCGTCTCGAGGCACCGCGCTGCCGGACAATGGCCCAACGGCCAAACTAGACGAAACCCTAATTAGGGTTGCGGCCAAAATTGAGAGAACAACAAATCAGTGCGTGTGTGTGTTAGAAGTTCATATCACTCATCCTCCCATCCAGGTCTTACATCATATGTCCCTACGGCTAATGCAGCAACTCTTGCTCCATTCCCAACACGTAGGTCAACTTCACCTTGTTTGAGTAGCTTCCTATTTCTCAGTCCCTGCACATTTAAACAAATATGAGATCCACATTCGATATCTAATACCCATGAACTAGAAACATAAAGGAAAACATTTAAACAAATGTGAGATCCACATCCGGTGTCCAAAACCCATGAACTAGAAACAGAAAGGAAAATATCTATCATATATATACCTGAAGTAGTAGCAATCGTATTGCTCTTCTTCGCCTTTAGGCGCTTCCAATGACCAACCTCTTGGCAATGGTAGCAAACCGCATCCTTTTGAGATGCCTTGGGAGCCTCTTTTGCGTCGGCAACTTTTCCCTTAGGCTTAGCAACACTTGCCTTACCTTTGCCATCTTTCTTGAACCCTTTACCTTTGTTAACCATTAACACAAGATCGATTTTAGGCTTCTTGATATTCATCTCTCGCGGTCTTAAGCATCGCATGCAATTCCGAGAGATTCTTATCCATGCATGCCACATGTGATAGTGCATAATAAAATGACTATAACTTTCAGGCAATAAATTCAATATCAAATCCGTGGCGAGTTCCAAACTCAACGGATTTCCAAGCCTATCGAGACGCTCAATGTAACACTTCATCTTAAGGACATGAGCTCCCACCGATTGCTCCTCTTGCATCTTGCATGCAGTTAGGGCCTTAACCACATCATACCTCTCGTTTCTTGCTTGCACTTGGAACATTTCCTTTAAGCGCTCAAAGAAGATCAAATGCTGCATCTATGTGCTCAAGGTCCTTCTGAAGAGCCTTAGACATAGTGGCTTGCATAAGGCATGCGACATCCATAGAATCATCATTATGTTTCTTATGTGCATCCCTATCAGCCCTAGAAGCATTTGGAGCAGGTTGAGGTGGAATGGGTTCATTGAGAACGTACAATTTCTTCTCTTGCTTTAAAACAATTCTAAGGTTTCTGATCCAATCAGAATAGTTTGTACCGTTCTCCTCAAGCTTGTCCTTCTCAAGGATAGATCGCAGTGACAGGGGTTGATTATTGTGTGTAGCCATTCTACAATAAAATATGCAAACAATATAAACATATTTATCATCTAAGAGCAAATAATGTATTTCATAAATACTCCCACTAAATTATACACCTTCAAATACAAACATGTATCATATAATCATAGTATGCTAAGATCCATATTTCACTTAATTCCGGTTTAACTGAGTCAATGCCCGAAATCAAGCTGTTTAGGTAGAAACATCAATCATATCACTATATGACTCTTAGATCTTTTATGAGATTTCAATAGATATCATATATCAAAAGCATGTTTTAAATCTCATCTATGCCTTGGTTCAAATCTCATTTGAAAGCACCAATTAAATCAAAACCTTTTTCAAACATGTGAGACATGGAACGATGCGCCTAACTGAGTCAAAACTACATCAACCATTATCTCACCTTGATCACAAATTAAGATATAAGATGCACCCAACTGAGTCGAAACTACATCAAATACCCTAAAATATCACAAGTGTTCTAATCAAGGAATGGCATAAGATTTAAATATTTAGAAGGTTTTCAACATGTAACAAACATCGCATGGTTGTAACATAGATCTCATGTGAACATAATCATGAACATAGGGCTTCATAAAATATCATATAAACAATTTAATTCAATTTTGAGAAATTACCAATTTAATTTAGTCATATTAAGCAAATCTTTAACCTATGTGATAAACTAATCTAATTAATTCATCATAAATCTAGCATGCAATTTCAATCCTAATCATGGCAAGACAGGGCTCTGATACCACTGTTGGGTTTTGGGGTTACAAACGCAGCGAAAGATTTAATTTTAACAGCAAAACCCTAGCCCTATGATCCGTCTAGCATGAAGAGATTAGAAAGTCATGAATAGAATTACATACCTCGAATGCGATATAGTTTAATAAAATAGATCTTCAAAATCCAAGCCTTGAATTTTGACAACGAATCGGATCTTCAAACTTCTCCTTGATCTTCAATGTGATGAATTGATCCAAGTCTTAGGTGATAACGTAACCACCCTCTAATGGTAATCCACACGCGAACGAATCCAAGAACACCTTCTTGATGGATTGCTAGATGATCCTCTTGATTATTGAATCAATATTCAATAATCAAAGCCTAAATTATGGAATAAGTTGGGTAGCCTTTTTTATTCAAAATCAAAATCAATCTCTAAGGTTTCATAAACTTTAGAACAATGATGTGAGAGAGGAATTATGGCTGCAAAAGACTTATATATATATCACATATAAACCCTATTCAAAATAGGTTAGAAGTCTTTGAGAAACCTTTTCCAATCCGTCCAAGGAAACGCGGTTTGACCAAAAATTCGCCCAGGGCACGACTCGTGCTCCTGGTCACGAGTTGTGAAAGGGCATCACGAATGACCCCAAGCCAAATATCAGTCGTGTCACACTTCGTGACAAAAGATGCACTCGTGCGGGGGTTTGTCATGAGTCGTGACAATTGTCACGAGTCATGCTCCACCTCAAAAGTCAACCAAGTCAACGAATTCCTTGAAACGCCAAAATGCAGCCGTTTAAACTGCAATGGCACGAGTCGTGCCCATGGGCACGAGTCATGCCCTTTCCCAAAATCTCCAGATTTAGCTCGAATCAAATTCGTTCTTTTGTGTGTGACCCAAAAGGAATTATATTATGTTGGTAGTAAGTCGAAACATCGACCTCACAAGACATAAGTGACTTCTAGCAAATCATTATGTCTTTTTTTTTTTTTTTTTTTTGGCAAAAGGAGACGGTACTCCCTAGATTTTATTAATAACGAAAAATAAAATTACAAACATGGTGGGGGACATGACAAATTTACCACCGTAAAACAAACACCTAGGGGGAGTTCTTACACATCCCGTAAGATCCTCAACAAAAAAGGGGGGATTCTAAAAACAAAAGAAAATACATCAATAAAAGATAAAACCTACCGCCTAACATTAAGATATGAGATCCGATCAAAGTAGAGAAGGCTCTGCACGGCTTGGGACAAGACCCCAAAGAAGTAAATCAAAATTCGCTTGAGCAAAGAAATGAGATATTAGCAAGAAAATCTCGCCACTTTATTACCTTCCTAAAACATGAGTTACCCGAATGTACACTTCCTCCATGAATCAAAATGGCTTGAATGTAGTACCGCATCTCCCAAGGAATATTGCATTTGCGAAGTAAGATATGAGATAAAACTTCTGAGTCCACCTCAAGCCAAAGAGAATCAAACCCCATAATCCTAGCTTGAGAGATACCATCAAGAGCACTCTAGCTTCAACAACCATGTTAGAAGCATTACCATAAAAATGAGAAAAAGCAAAAATAAAAGACCCATCATGCCGACGTAAAATACCTCCACCCGAGGCAATGCCCGGGTCCACGAGACGCTCCATCTCGTGTTAACTTTTATTTGTCCCCTAGAAGGAGGGGACCAATGCACAAGCTTGATATGATTAATAGAAGGGGCGGCCATACTAATATTAAAAAATAGAGCAATATTTACCTCCGAAGGAAGAACATGAAATGTTAATTTGTGAGCACGAAGGATATCACTAATATGGAATTGAATATTATTACGAACCTTTTCCCAACTTGGAATCCCATCATCAAACCCGCATTTATTCCCGTGCTTCCAAAGCTCCCAACAAATGAAACTGGGAAGGATTTCTCCCAACCAATGTACAACCCTACTAAGCTTGGAATTTTTACAAGCATGCCAAGCAATCATCCTTTGCATAATAGTAGAGCCCGAGATTTGGAATCCAATTAAATTTCCAAAGAAATTCTACACATGAAAGGCAATATCACCATGAAGCAGAATGTGTTGTAAGGATTCAATAGAAGGGCTAGAACAACAATGACAACGAGAGACAATAAAAATACCTTTTCGAGATATGTTGTCATCGGTAGGGAGAGCGACCTTAAGGCATTTCCACATGAATATGGAAACCTTAAGAGGAATATACTTATGCCAAAGACCAAGCAAAGGCACTACTACGAGTACGGGACACCCTACACTCCCTCCAAGACGAAGATATAGAAAATCTGCCCGAAGAGAAGGGGACCAAAAAGGCCGATCATAATCCCCATCAAGCCGAATACCATAAGATTGAATTTCCATCAAACATTGTGCCCAAAAGTATTACGGACATAATCATCCCTTAAAACCCCATCCTCAAATAAAGAAAAAATCTGATCATGTCGATTATCAAGAAGATGAAGATCACGAGGAAGCCAATTTTCTTGGATAGAAATATCCCCACATCCAATACCCCAAGCAATACGACTCTCCACCAAATCCTTAGCAGCAATCATACGCTTCCAAATGTGGGAGCAACCCAATCTAGATATAGCATCCATAGGATGAGTATCCCGACAATATTTTGCCGCAAGAAACTGAGCCCAAAGAGAGTCAGGCGTGCGAAATCTCCACCAAAGCTTCATAGAAAAAGCATTAGCCATTTCCTCAAATTTTCGGAGGCCTAAACCCCCTTCTTCAATAGGCCAGAAAAATTCATTCCGAGAGACCCAATGACACTTATTTCCCCCATCAGCACTGCTCCAAAAGAAATTGGCAATTAGGCGATTCATGGCATTAACACACTTCGGGGGATCAAGTAAAGAGATATAATAAATGGGAATAGCTTGGAGGCAGGACTTAATCAAAACAATTTATTTTTTTTGGCAAAAGGAGACGGTACTCCCTAGATTTTATTAATTAAAAATGAAATTACAAAACAAGGTGGGGGACATGACAACCTTAACCACCTGGAAAAACAACGGGGGGAGTCCTTACACAATCCGTAAGGTACTCTACAATAAGGGGAGAGGGAACAACCTAAAACCCAAAACAGGAAAAATACAGAAGAGAACATTAAAATTAAAACTAACATCTAACATAGGGGATAGCAGACCTGTCTAAAATATAAGCTCCTTTGCAGCGGTGAGGCAGATCACTAAAAGAAAAATACTCAGAATTAGATCTTGTGACAGCAGCGACATTAGCCAAGCCATCAGCAACCTGATTGCCTTCACGCAGAATGTGAGTCACTCTAACACCAATAAGCGATATAAGCCTTTTTATTTGAAGAACCTCGTACCAAATACTCCAAGGAATATGAAAGTCACGGATTAGCACATTTAAAAGAATTTCAGAATCAATTTCAAGCCAAAGAGAAGTAATACCCAATTTCAGAATCAATTTCAAGCTTATCCCGAAGCTTTTGCATGACAGGATCAAACAAGGATTGCACTTTCCTACCGATATAAAGAGGACACCCCAAATACACAATAGGGAGATTTTTCTTTTGGAACCCCGTAGTAAGAGAGATAGCATTATCATGCTCAGCCGCAGTCCGCCCCGTCAGAAAACAAGATTTAGAAATGTTAACAAGCTGCCCAGAGAAGCGTTGATAAGCCTCCAAAAACTCCATATGTCGCTCAAGAGAAGGAATACTTCCATTACAGAAGATAATAATGTCATCAGCATAAGACAAATGAGAGATGATTGGAACATTAAGGTTACCCGTATGGAAGGCGATATGAGGGTGAATAGAATGAAGGTTATTAAGACCCCGACTTAAAACCTCAGCAACGATAATAAAGAGACTAGGAGATATAGGATCCCCTTGTCGAAGACCACGAGAAGAGACAAAGTAACCATTAGCAGTGCCATTTATCAGAACCGAGAACCAACAGTAATTTATGCATCTAAAGATCATGTCCAACCATTCTTCAAAGAAAGCCAAATCTCCTCATCACCTTAATCAAGGCAAACCAAGAAAGTCTATCATACGCCTTAGCCATATCAAGCTTAAGAGCAACATTGGACCCATAAACCTTCTTCCTAAGAGACCGAAAAGCTCCTGAGCAAGCAAAACATTTTCATGGATAATACGACCTTTCACAAAACCACTTTGCTGAGGAGAAATGATACGAGGAAGCACAGCTTGAAGGCGAGAGCACAAAAGCTTGGTAATAATTTTGTTAGAAAAATTACACAAGCTAATAGCCGAAGCCGGAGAAAGAAGTAGGGCCGCCACCTTAGGAATAGTAACAATAAGCGCATCGGTCCAAATCCGAGGAGAAGAAACCCCGAGAAGAACTCACTGGGACATTATAAAGATCCATGCAAATAATATCCCAAAGATTTATGATAGAATTCACCTCCAGAAACCGTCCGGACTACCAGCAGCTAGTCCCACTCATACCGAGGACGATATCATGAACCTCTTTAAGCGTAGGGGAGAAATAAGCATCCTATTTTCCTCATTGGAGATCAACCGAGGAATCACATCCAGCACTCATCGTGGGATCGACATTAAAATTAGGATTATCATTAAGCCGGTCCGAGTAGAATCTACCCAATGTACCTCTTCCCCGGATCTGATTCTGATCAACAATCCAATTCCCATTACTATCCCGAATTTTGTGAATGTATAATTTCTGCCTCCTTTTTTTCACGTAAGCATGAAAGAACCGAGTATTATTATCCCCATCTTTAACCCAAGCTAAGTTAGCTTTTTGCATCCAAAACTCCTCTTCAATCTTAAGACGATAGGAGAGGTTAGCTTGGGCGAGATGAAGGGCAGCCCTATTCTCATCACTAGGATCTTGATCAAAAAGAAGCTCTTTAGCATAAACTTCATCTTCAGCATGCTTCACAAGTTGATCGACTCTCCCAAACGTAGAACGATTCCAAAGTTGAATGTCATGTTTGAGGCGAGTAAGCTTCTTACTAAACTTGACCCGCCTACCAAAGATTCTACCCTCCCACGAAGACCGAACCAAAGGAATGAAAGAGTTATGACGAGTCCAGACATTGAGAAATCTGAAAAAACCCTTACGAACCTCATCAATTAAACGAATATTGATAGCCAACGGAGCATGATCAGAACAAGTCCTATTAAGGTGATCAATAGAAGTTTGGGCGAAACAACGCAGCCAATTATCATTATACAGGGCACGATCAAGCCTTTGAAGAATAGTGGCACGCTTCGATCTCTTGTTCCACCAGGTGAAGATATGACCCCTATACCCACCATCAATAAGATTAGAAACCTGAATCATATCAACAAACTCAGAAACCCTAGAATCTACCACAGGCCTACCCCCAAGTTTCTCAGATTGATCAACAATAGAATTAAAGTCCCCCACAATTAACCAGTGGATCATCAAGATTGCTCACATCAATAATATAATCCCATAAAGCCCTTCTAGTGTATTTGCTACAGCTAGCATGAACAAAGGACATAAGGACGGGATTGGGCCAAAGAGAATGAGACACCCGGACAGTAATCACTTGATCATCACGAAAAATAACATCACAAGTGATACCATGCCTCCACATAACCCAGATATTTCCCTTATCATTAACAACACCTCCAAGACAACGAATTTTATGAACATAAGAAGGAAGTAACATGGGATCCACCTTAGGCTCATAAATACCACATATAAAGACATCATGAATCCTTAATAACCTCTTAACTCTACGAACCGAGGCGGCATTACCAATACCCCGGATATTCCAACTTAGAACCCCTACCATTAAAACAATTTTTAAAGAGCAAACGGAGAGATGGCTTTTAAGCCCAAGAATCATTGGATTTCCTAAGATTTGGGACATTCCCATCAAATAAAAAATCCCTACCCTCATTGAAGACCTCTTGAATATCAGACTGAGAAGTGACACGAGGGCCACGAGGAGATAACTGAAGATTTTCAATAACCTCCTCACCAGGCCATTTACGAATAGAATTGTCTATCATCTCCAATTCAGAATCCGATTCCCATTTACCTTCATCCAAAAGAATAGGACAATCCGCCCCAACCATAGATGGACCGGAAGAGGGAATAACATTGGTAACTTCTTTGAAAGCATTTTCATTATGATCAAGCTCATCTTCAAGATCAATAGACCCATCTTCAACAATAATATGGTTATCACCGGAAATAAAATTAGGAGCAGATTTTTCTATATGAATAGCAGTTTTTAAAGTATTAGGAGAAACAAAAGGGGCTCCTCATTTTGGAAGAAAGCTAAAACCATGAGTAACAAGGTTAGACCCAAAAACTTTAGAGCCAAGGGGAGATGGGGGTTTATGAACCATAGAAAATGTAGAAGATGTACCAACAACATTCATAGAAAAGTTAGAGGACTTACCTTGGCCACCAGTTTTCACGGGAGCATTAACATTGTTATTTGATACAATTTCTTTTTGCTTACCATTGTTAAGACCAGAATTTTTGTCTTGAGCAGATTTTCCTTGACCAGAATTTGTGCTTTGATTAATCGATTTCCTTGCATGATCCATCCCCTTTGAATTCACATCATTTTCCATGGATGAAGAAGGCACATTTACTTTAGGTTTTTCAACATAAACCAATTTCTTACCCACATTAACACCCTTTATATCTCCACCAGCCGAGACCTGTTCACCACTTGCCAAGTTTTGAGCCAAAAACCCTTGTTCAGCCGTGTTACCCTCTCCCATCACACCCTTAGCACCGCCATTCACATCAGCCTCATGCTTAGTATTTTGCTTTTTAGGATGGAGGTAAAAACATTCATTAACATTATGTCCTAATTTAAAACAATGTTTGCAATAACTTGGGAGGTTGTCAAATTCTAATGGCTGCCAAAAGCTAGAGAAATCATCTCCGCAATCAATGAACACCCTAGAAGGAAGTTTTTTCAAAAGATCGATTTGAACAAGGACTTTAGCAACACTTGGTCTTGACAAATTACTAGTAGCTTGATCAATAGCTAAAGGCTCACCAAAAATCTTTGCAATAGAAAATAGACACACTTTGTTAAACATATGGATTGGAAGGCTAGGTAACCCAACCCAAACCGGAAAAAGAGATGACTCTTTATCCGGCCTCCAAGAGGGAGACCAACGGAAAACTCGCATTGGAAATCGCCCAAGATGCCATTGTTCTTTAGTCCAAAGTCTATTAAAATCACCCTCATGAATAATCTGAATTAGAACATGTTTAGGGTCAATATGACCCAATTTAAAATCAGCTTTAAGGCCAAATTTCAAAAAATGTTGTCTTGTAGCATCCATGGATGGGCGACCATGAGAAAATTTTCCAACCAAGGTGTATTTAAATGGCTGGGCTAAAACATTAATAATTTCTTTTGAAAACTTTAAACAAGGCTCACCTTTATGGGTAGAACAAGGAATGGTGTTAATTGCTGTAGTATGCATACCTTGAGGAGCAAAACCCTTCACAACCGAGGCAAATGATTTTGCAGCAGTAGGGGAAGAAGGCGGAACAGGAGTAGTGCTAGGGTTTGCATGCGTTGAAGGATTAGGGTTTAATGGAGGCAGATTAGGGTTAGCAGGCGGCACAATACCAATCGGGCTAGGACCATTGACGGCTGTTGGAGCAGGGCCAGACGAAGATGAGGCCATTTGGCCGGACCAGAATG
Organism: Adenophora triphylla var. japonica; assembly: GCA_022495995.1. Lineage (NCBI taxonomy): Eukaryota > Viridiplantae > Streptophyta > Magnoliopsida > Asterales > Campanulaceae > Adenophora > Adenophora triphylla. Next base: position 230,930 of record JAFEMH010003001.1, read on the forward strand.
CAAAACGGCGGCTGCAATCAACCCTAATTAGGGTTCTGCCGCAAAAACGTAGAGAGAAAAATATTTAGTGCGTGTGTGTGTTTTCAAATAACAAAAGTTTGAGACCGTATATAATAGCAAATCATTATGTCCACCCAATTAATATAACATCAAAGCTTGATTCCTCTATAGTTTCAATGTCACAATAACTTTTTCCACGATGTCCAATTGAACATGAGTCATGGTCTATGTCAACTCATTCCGTTCAATGCTTTCTCGATTCTGAATATGTTGATAATGCAAATGCATTTGATCTCTATCAAATCACTTGAGTGCGGCCACACATTTCATCAACATCATTCATCGAGGGGCCCAAGCAAACATCTCTCTTCATAAGAGGGACAAATCCCATCTTGACTTATCATTCTTCCCTACATGATTCCAATCGTGCTAACATAGCCCTTATTGCTATCCGATTAAAAACAGGGTTAGACTATATCAAACACGATCTTCGTCATGTGGAAGAAGATGATAATCTCAGGTACTAAGGATTCAATAATACGACTATCATGAGATTTTTTCATGACACATATGACTATTGACCATGTCATAAATCTCATCGGTAGGTCATGTCCAATACTTGTTCTCGAACAAGTATCCATAAGTGTAATGTGCATCACATGCATATAATCATCTCCATGATTATCATTTTTTTTAAAAAACGAAAGGAGACGTAGCTCCCTAGATTTTATAAATAAAATAACGGAAACGAAAAGAAATCTACAATGTGGGGCTTAAAGCCAACAATAAAATCAAGAAAGCTAAGGGGAGGGGTGCAAGTCCATCTGGACCGCCCCAAAACAAGAGGAAGGGGGGGACTAAGCCCTAAGCTATCAAGAGGGGAAGAATAAAACCCTTCAAACAAAATTATCAGGAGGAGAAGCCGATCTTCCACGCCATTTCCGAGAAGAAACCATTGTAAAACCATCAGCATTTGTATTCTTTTTGTGAGACGGAGTAAAAGGAGTGTAGCCAGCCATATCAGTGACAAAGGAATATGGGGCCCTTGAAGCCGAAAAACGCTCTGGAGATTTTGGTTCTACTTCCACATAAGGTTGGGGAGGATGGGATTCCCTATAACGAGCAATGTTGCGCATAATAGCCTCCATATCATTTGTTGGAGCATTGATATTACCAACACCACCAACATGAACAGCCATGTTATCATTAGTTTTAGCATTGTCACCAACAACACCAACAACCGCAGCCACATTATTTGCAGCAGTAACTAAACCAGCAGCCAAGTCTTCTTGAGCAGCCACACTAGCCGAACCATCATCCTTGGTAGCAACAACCACAGCAACTTGAGGGCTAACATCCTTTTGCATCCGCACTTCCTCCACAATATTTTGAGAACCATCGTTCCCTTTGACAACATCTTTTGACACTTTCTGCAGAATTTTATTAACAGTATTGGAAAGAGGCACACCTCTTCGAGCATGATATGGGACAGCCCCATCCTTCATTTTTTCTGCAGCTTGGCCGACATTAACTTGAGCTTCCAACCCCTTAACCTCCACCACCTTATCATCAGCAGTGGAAGGTAAAGTTTTAGCCTTTTTATCATCAACTCTTTCTTAGTAATCTCCACGGTAGGCACAACAAGAACAGATTTTTTTCTGAGTATTTAAGCTAGGATTTGCCTTCTTGCATTGAGCAAATTCATGGCCAAACAAAAGACAATGCTTGCAATATTTTGGCACATTCTCGTAAACAATTTTTGGGTAAAACTTGGCCAAGCATCCCCACATTCAACAAAGACTTCCCCAGGAAGCTTTTTCAGCACATCTACTTTGATCAAAACTTTCGCAACGCTAGGTCTTGAAAGATCCGAAGTAGCTTTATCTAAAGCGAGGGGAGTACCAATCAACTTAGCCAAAGCAAAGATAAAATGCCTATTGATAAGGTGAACCGCGGCCCGGGTATTCCAACCCAAATGGGGACAATCGAAGATTCTTGCTCCGGCCTCCATGATGGTGACCAAGAAAGAGTACACATGGGGTATTTGGTCACATACCAAACATCTTTCATGAACATTCTTTGATAATCAATCTCCGTAGATAAGCTGAATTAATAAATGTCGAGCATCCAAGTGCCCAAGCTTGTATTGTCCCTTTAGGCGAAACTTAGCAAAGGCCATCCGAGTTTCCTCCATAGATGGCCTTCCATGTTTAAATTTCCCAACAAGGGTGAATGCAAAGGGTCTAGCAAAATCTGAGATTAACTCATTTGATAATTTAATTGAAGGTATACCTTTATGTGTACCAACAGGGATAGATGGAGACGCCTGCTTGCAATTATCAGTCTTCGAAAGCAGTGCGCAAAAGACTTTGAGTGCTTTGCTTAGATGCAATCTAGTTAGGGTTAGATGCGGCTAGGGCTTGTGATGCTGTAGCAGCCGCAACGAAAGAGGATGAAGACGCATTAGGGTTTGCCAAATGCGGAACAGACAGATCAAAATTTGCAGCAGGCAGCGGCTGCTTGGTAGCATTAGGGTTGGGTGCAGCGCTTACCAAAATGGGGTTTTGTGGTGGTACTAGCGGCGCCGCATGCTTAGGGTTGAGGGGGAAGTTGTTTTCCATCATCATAACATCAAAGAAAGGCGGAGAATCCATGGAAGCAGCCATGTGCAGGCGGGGCTGCCGCCCCTAGGGAAGAAACCCTAGGACGGGATTAGGAGAGAAAATCTTAGAGAGAGAATTGTTATCTGTCTAATACTTAATGCAGGAATTGCAGCGTTTTTGTACAGAGAATAAGATTCTGAGCCGCCCAATATTTTGGCACATTCTCGTAAACAATTTTTTGGGTAAAACTTGGCCAAGCATCCCCACATTCAACAAAGACTTCCCCAGGAAGCTTTTTCAGCACATCTACTTTGATAAAAACTTTCGCAACGCTAGGTCATGAAAGATCCGAAGTAGCTTTATCTAAAGCGAGGGGAGTACCAATCAACTTAGCCAAAGCAAAGATAAAATGCCTATTGATAAGGTGAACCGGCAGCCCAGGTATTCCAACCCAAATGGGGACAATCGAAGATTCTTGCTCCGGCCTCCATGATGGTGACCAAGAAAGAGTACACATGGGGTATTTGGTCACATACCAAACATCTTTCATGAACATTCTTTGATAATCAATCTCCGTAGATAATGAATTAATAAATGTCGAGCATCCAAGTGCCCAAGCTTGTATTGTCCCTTTAGTGAAACTTAGCAAAGGCCATCCGAGTTTCCTCCATAGATGGCCTTCCATGTTTAAATTTCCCAACAAGGGTGAATGCAAAGGGTCTAGCAAAATCTGAGATTAACTCATTTGATAATTTAATTGAAGGTATACCTTTATGTGTACCAACAGGGATAGATGGAGACGCCTGCTTGCAATTATCAGTCTTCGAAAACAGGTCTGCAAAAGACTTTGAGTGCTGCTTAGATGCAATCTGGTTAGGGTTAGATGCGGCTAGGGCTTGTGATGCTGTAGCAGCCGCAACGAAAGAGGATGAAGACGCATTAGGGTTTGCCAAATGCGGAACAGACAGATCAAAATTTGCAGCAGGCAGCGGCTGCTTGGTAGCATTAGGGTTGGGTGCAGCGCTTACCAAAATGGGGTTTTGTGGTGGTACTAGCGGCGCCGCATGCTTAGGGTTGAGGGGGAAGTTGTTTTCCATCATCATAACATCAAAGAAAGGCGGAGAATCCATGGAAGCAGCCATGTGCAGGCGGGGCTGCCGCCCCTAGGGAAGAAACCCTAGGACGGGATTAGGAGAGAAAATCTTAGAGAGAGAATTGTTATCTGTCTAATACTTAATGCAGGAATTGCAGCGTTTTTGTACAGAGAATAAGATTCTGAGCCGCCCAATATTTTGGCACATTCTCGTAAACAATTTTTTGGGTAAAACTTGGCCAAGCATCCCCACATTCAACAAAGACTTCCCCAGGAAGCTTTTTCAAAGACATCTACTTTGATAAAAACTTTCGCAACGCTAGGTCTTGAAAGATCCGAAGTAGCTTTATCTAAAGCGAGGGGAGTACCAATCAACTTAGCCAAAGCAAAGATAAAATGCCTATTGATAAGGTGAACCGGCAGCCCAGGTATTCCAACCCAAATGGGGACAATCGAAGATTCTTGCTCCGGCCTCCATGATGGTGACCAAGAAAGAGTACACATGGGGTATTTGGTCACATACCAAACATCTTTCATGAACATTCTTTGATAATCAATCTCCGTAGATAACTGAATTAATAAATGTCGAGCATCCAAGTGCCCAAGCTTGTATTGTCCCTTTAGCTGAAACTTAGCAAAGGCCATCCGAGTTTCCTCCATAGATGGCCTTCCATGTTTAAATTTCCCAACAAGGGTGAATGCAAAGGGTCTAGCAAAATCTCGAGATTAACTCATTTGATAATTTAATTGAAGGTATACCTTTATGTGTACCAACAGGGATAGATGGAGACGCCTGCTTGCAATTATCAGTCTTCGAAAACAGGTCTGCAAAAGACTTTGAGTGCTGCTTAGATGCAATCTGGTTAGGGTTAGATGCGGCTAGGGCTTGTGATGCTGTAGCAGCCGCAACGAAAGAGGATGAAGACGCATTAGGGTTTGCCAAATGCGGAACAGACAGATCAAAATTTGCACGGGCGGCGGACACAGTAGCATTAGGGTTGGGTGCAGCGCTTACCAAAATGGGGTTTTGTGGTGGTACTAGCGGCGCCGCATGCTTAGGGTTGAGGGGGAAGTTGTTTTCCATCATCATAACATCAAAGAAAGGCGGAGAATCCATGGAAGCAGCCATGTGCAGGCGGGGCCGCCCTAGGGAAGAAACCCTAGGACGGGATTAGGAGAGAAAATCTTAGAGAGAGAATTGTTATCTGTCTAATACTTAATGCAGGAATTGCAGCGTTTTTGTACAGAGAATAAGATTCTGAGCCGCCCAATATTTTGGCACATTCTCGTAAACAATTTTTTGGGTAAAACTTGGCCAAGCATCCCCACATTCAACAAAGACTTCCCCAGGAAGCTTTTTCAGCACATCTACTTTGATAAAAACTTTCGCAACGCTAGGTCATGAAAGATCCGAAGTAGCTTTATCTAAAGCGAGGGGAGTACCAATCAACTTAGCCAAAGCAAAGATAAAATGCCTATTGATAAGGTGAACCGGCAGCCCAGGTATTCCAACCCAAATGGGGACAATCGAAGATTCTTGCTCCGGCCTCCATGATGGTGACCAAGAAAGAGTACACATGGGGTATTTGGTCACATACCAAACATCTTTCATGAACATTCTTTGATAATCAATCTCCGTAGATAACTGAATTAATAAATGTCGAGCATCCAAGTGCCCAAGCTTGTATTGTCCCTTTAGCTGAAACTTAGCAAAGGCCATCCGAGTTTCCTCCATAGATGGCCTTCCATGTTTAAATTTCCCAACAAGGGTGAATGCAAAGGGTCTAGCAAAATCTGAGATTAACTCATTTGATAATTTAATTGAAGGTATACCTTTATGTGTACCAACGGGATAGATGGAGACGCACGCTTGCAATTATCGCCTTCGAAAGCAGTCGCAAAAGACTTTGAGTCTTTGCTTAGATGCAATCTGGTTAGGGTTAGATGCGGCTAGGGCTTGTGATGTAGCGGCCGCAACGAAAGAGGATGAAGACGCATTAGGGTTTGCCAAATGCGGAATGCAGACGATCAAAAAATTTGCAGCCGGCGCTTGGTAGCATTAGGGTTGGGTGCAGCGCTTACCAAAATGGGGTTTTGTGGTGGTACTAGCGGCGCCGCATGCTTAGGGTTGAGGGGGAAGTTGTTTTCCATCATCATAACATCAAAGAAAGGCGGAGAATCCATGGAAGCAGCCATGTGCAGGCGGGGCTGCCGCCCCTAGGGAAGAAACCCTAGGACGGGATTAGGAGAGAAAATCTTAGAGAGAGAAAATCTTAGAGAGAGAATTGTTATCTGTCTAATACTTAATGCAGGAATTGCAGCGTTTTTGTACAGAGAATAAGATTCTGAGCTGCCCAATATTTTGGCACATTCTCGTAAACAATTTTTTGGGTAAAACTTGGCCAAGCATCCCCACATTCAACAAAGACTTCCCCAGGAAGCTTTTTCAGCACATCTACTTTGATAAAAACTTTCGCAACGCTAGGTCTTGAAAGATCCGAAGTAGCTTTATCTAAAGCGAGGGGAGTACCAATCAACTTAGCCAAAGCAAAGATAAAATGCCTATTGATAAGGTGAACCGGCAGCCCAGGTATTCCAACCCAAATGGGGACAATCGAAGATTCTTGCTCCGGCCTCCATGATGGTGACCAAGAAAGAGTACACATGGGGTATTTGGTCACATACCAAACATCTTTCATGAACATTCTTTGATAATCAATCTCCGTAGATAACTGAATTAATAAATGTCGAGCATCCAAGTGCCCAAGCTTGTATTGTCCCTTTAGCCGAAACTTAGCAAAGGCCATCCGGAAGTTTCCTCCATAGATGGCCTTCCATGTTTAAATTTCCCAACAAGGGTGAATGCAAAGGGTCTAGCAAAATCTGAGATTAACTCATTTGATAATTTAATTGAAGGTATACCTTTATGTGTACCAACAGGGATAGATGGAGACGCCTGCTTGCAATTATCAGTCTTCGAAAACAGGTCTGCAAAAGACTTTGAGTGCTGCTTAGATGCAATCTGGTTAGGGTTAGATGCGGCTAGGGCTTGTGATGTCAGAGCGGCCGCAACGAAAGAGGATGAAGACGCATTAGGGTTTGCCAAATGCGGAACAGACAGATCAAAATTTGCAGCAGGCAGCGGCTGCTTGGTAGCATTAGGGTTGGGTGCAGCGCTTACCAAAATGGGGTTTTGTGGTGGTACTAGTGGCGCCGCATGCTTAGGGTTGAGGGGGAAGTTGTTTTCCATCATCATAACATCAAAGAAAGGCGGAGAATCCATGGAAGCAGCCATGTGCAGGCGGGGCTGCCGCCCCTAGGGAAGAAACCCTAGGACGGGATTAGGAGAGAAAATCTTAGAGAGAGAAAATCTTAGAGAGAGAAAATCTTAGAAGGCATTTTGGTTGCTTAGGCTTGATAAAATAAGTTGGAACCCAGGTATTTATCTCCATGATTATCAACTACCAACTTATACTAGTTGTTCTCAACAAATAGGAACGCAGTTCAATATAATAAACATGCAAAATATATAATGAACCAAATAATACTTTCTCTATAATAAATGATAAAGATGATTACATAGTAGTTTAGATAATAAGTCAAACATAACTAAACGCCTAGGGCACTACACCAATAGAACAAGCGTGACATTGAATAGAATCAATGTGTTTGGGGTCGGATCGAGACTTTTCAGAAAAAACTCTCCTTTGTGCCGTGTCTTTTTGGTTCGGAGGAGGAGTTCTTCTTGGCACAAAACAAGGCATTTTGGATGGTTGGTCCTTAGCTAAAAACCTGCACATTGTTAAATTTCCTAAGCATGGAGTTATATTTCTTTGCAAGTAAAGCTACACTAGTATTCTCATCTAATTCCTCGAAGGCTTCAACTTCATCATCCACACATGTGTCCAAAGATTCGAATTTTAAAGCAATGTTTTTGCCTTTTGAAGCCTTGGTTTTCTCATTCAAATTCAATTCGAAAATCTTTAAAATACTTATCAAGGAATTAATGTCCATAGTTGAAAGATTATGGGCTTCTTCAATGGCTGAAACTTTAATATTAAAACGTTCGGGTAGAGTATGAATGGCTTTTGAAACAAGTTGTTTTTAGCAAAAGATTCTCCTAATACTTGACAAGCATTTGAAATATCAATCAACTTTTCAAAAGAGGACGAAATGTCTTCGTTTTCACCCATTCTTAATCTTTGTTTCTCAGACACTACCATCTCCTTCACAAAATCTTTGTAAAGTATCCCAAGCATCTTTTAGAGAGGGACTATTTTGAATGAGTTTGAACATATACATGTCAACCCATTCATAGATGGCATTTAGTGTCTTTTCATTGAAACTAGCAAGATTATTCTCTTTAATTGTCCACTCGAATTTTCGGTTCTTGTCAATGGGGAGAGCTGTGGTTTTTTCATTCTTTAAGGGGTTTAAGGCAATGGGATCCTCTATCCCCTTACTTATTCATTATTGCTGCGGAAATGATGAGTCATGGGTTAAATCATCTTCACACGGTTTTTCCCCAATATAGGTATCGTATTCATATTAATACTCCTATGGGTTCTCATTTAGCATATGCGGATGATGTGATTATTTTTTGCAATGGGTCTAAAAACTCTCTTGAGAGTCATATGAAGTATTTGGAATGGTATCAACAATTTTCGGGCCAGATGGTTAACATTCAAAAATCTGGTTTCATTACGGGCAAAAATGGAGACCGAGATGATTTAGTGGCTGCCATCACGGGGTTTGCAAAACAAGACCTCCCTTTAACTTATCTTGGCTGCCCTTTGTATACGGGTCGGAAGAGAATCAGCATTTTTTCTCCTTTGGTTCGAAAGATGGAAAATAGACTATCTTCTTGGAAAGGTAAATTGTTATCTTACGGAGCAAAGTTAACCCTTATTCAATCTTGTCTCTCTGCTATCCCCTTATATTACTTGGCTCTTATTGATACGCCTAGGGGTGTTATTCATGCTATGGAAAAGATAATTGTGCATTTTTTTGGAGTAATATTGATGGGAACAAGAAATGTCATTGGATTTCTTGGGAGGTGGTTTGGGCATCCGAAAATTTGAAGATATTGCCTTGGCTTTTGCTATAAGCTTTGGTGGCATTTGAGAACCATTAATTCTTTGTGGAGTAAGGTTATGCTTGCAAAATATTGTTGGGAAATCCACCCCATGGATGCTACCCTTACTTCCTTTTCTTCTCATGTTTGGAAACGGGTGCTTGTTGCTAAGCCTTGGGTGGAAGAGCGTATTGCCTGGCGTGTGGGGAGAGGTCAGCTCTCTTTGCATGAAAATTGGCTTGAGGGATCCATGGGTCATATTCCTTTTGAGCATGCAGAAATTTCTTCCTTGTTTGAGAATGGGACGCCCCGAGATGATTACATCCGAAATGTTTATGGGCCTCATCTTCTTTCTCTAATTCATTCTCATTCTATTAATATTTCTGATGATCCGGACACCCCTATCTGGCGGCCTTCCACTTCTGGAAAATTCACAGTGAACTCGGCATGGAAAGAATGCATCAGATCAAGCAAGGTTCGATCTCCTATTTTTGCTTCTTGCTGGAATAAGTATATTCCGAAGAAAATTTCTGTTTTTCTTTGGAGAGTTTTGCATGAGGGTCTACCTACGGATGATATGGTTCAGCGGAGAGGTGTTAGTTTGGTGTCTAAATGTGATTGTTGTGTTGCCCCTTGCCAAGAATCTATTTCTCATATTCTTATTGGTGGTGAAACCGCTATGGATGTTTGGGCATATTTTAGCTCTTTATGTGGCATTCGGATGTTCTTTGGTAGTATTCGCCAAGCTCTTATGGGTTGGTGGATTGGTGATGCAAAGCCTTATTCTAATGCCTCCCATTGGTTAAAGTGTATTCTTCCAGCCATTATTTCTTGGGAACTCTGGGTAGCTCAGAATAAATGTAGATTTGATGGAGTTGGCATGAATTCTGGTTGCATTATTCATAAAGTCAGAGAGCAGGTGCGCCTTATTGCTGCTTCCTTTTCTCTCTCTTTCCCTTGGTCTTATGATGAAGAGCATCTCATTTCTATTTTTCGGCTGGCCATTAAGTCTTATGTTGCCCCTAAAATCAGATTGGTTTCTTGGGAATCTCCTAATGATGGTTATATCAAGATTAATACGGATGAGGTTTCTAGGGGAAATCCGGGCACTGCTGCGGGTGGAGGTATTTTTTGGGATTCTAACGGAGATTTTATTTACGCTTTTGCTAACTTCTATGGAGTTGAATCTAACATGATGGCTGAGGCATTGGCTGCTCGGGATGCTCTTCAAAGAGCTTTTCATAGAGGTTATCATCACATTTGGCTTGAGGTTGATTCTCAACCCCTTATGCGCATTATCATCCGGGAGTATCATATTCCTTGGTCTATATGGTATATTATAGCCCATATTCATCGTCTTATGTCTTTTTTTTTTTTTTTTTTGGCGAAAGGAGACGGTACTCCCTAGAATTTATTAATTAAAAAGAAAATTACAAAACAAGGTGGGGGACATGATAACCTCAACCACCTGGAAAAGAAACGGGGGGAGGCCTTACACAAGCCATAAGGTACTCTACATAAAGGGGAGGGGGAACAACCTATCAACGATAACAGGAAAATTACAAAAGAGAACATCAAAAAAACTAAAATCTAACATAGGGGATAGCAGTCCTATCTAAAATATAAGCTCCTTTGCAGCGGTGAGGGAGATCACTAAAAGAAAAATATTCTGAATTAGTTCTTGTAACCGCAGCGACATTAGCCAAACCATCAGCAATCTGATTGCCTTCACGCAGAATATGAGTCACTCATAACACTTTTTTTTTTTTTTTTTGAGTCACTCTAACACCAATATGAGAAATAAGCCTTTTTATATGAAGAACCTCGTACCAAATACTCCAAGGAATATGAAAATCACGGATCAGCACATTTAAAAGAATTTCAGAATCAATTTCAAGCCAAAGAGAAGAAATACCAAATTGAGACGCATAAAGGAGGCCGTCCAGAACTGCCTTAGCTTCAGCAACCATGTTGGTACTATGACCATAAAACTTGGAAAAGGCAAATAACAAATGACCATTCTTGTTTCTGAAAATATCACCTCCAGAACTGAGACCCGGATTCCCTTTAGCAGCTCCATCAGTGTTTAACTTTAGCATTTCCGACTTAGGAGAGATCCAATGAACAAACTTAAAAACCCGAGGCTTAGGAACAGCCTTAGGAAGGTGAAAGCATTGAAAAATCTGACTTTCCAAGTCAGAGGATGTGAAAGAAAGGCTGTAAGCCTTAATGATAGAACCAATCTGCACAAAATCTCCCGAATAATCCTAGAAGAAGACATATGAAGATCCTCAAACTTAGCTTTGTTCCGACCCTTCCATAACTCCCAATGAATGAAACAGGGGAGAATGCGAGAAAGCCAAAGAATCCCCTTATTATTCCCAAGGGCCTTGTTAAACCACCAGCTATCAAGGATAGTTATAACATTGGTGTAATAAATATGGACACCAAACAGCCTAGAAAACCAATCCCAAGTCTCAAAAGCCACTTGACTTTCATCAAAAAGATGATTAGAATCCTCTAAAGAATGCTGCGAACAACAAACACAAGAAGACACAAGGGATATACCCCTAGATTGAATCGCAACATCGGTGGGAAGGCCATTATGAAGCAATCGCCTAAGGAAAATGGAAATTTTAGGCGAAATGTATTTGTTCCAGCAATACTCAAAAAACAAATTCCGAGCATTAGGCACTCTACATACTTGCCAAGCCGAAGAAAGAAAGAACTGACCTTTAAGCGAGGGAATCCAATAAATACAGTCAGGCGTATCCGAGAGGGAAATATTCTGACGTTGAATAGAGTTAAGAACATCAGGGCCATACGTATCACAAATATGATTAATTCTCGGCTGACCCTCATGAAACAAAGAGGAGACTTCAATATGATTTCCCGGAAGATTCAGCCGAGGACCTTCCAACCACTTTTCATGAATAGAAACATCCCCCCTACCAATCCGCCAAGCAATGTGATTTTCGACAATATCTTTAGCTTGAATCATGCGGCTCCAAATATGAGAAGCGAAAGTAGGCTTTCCTGCATCCATAGGATGAGAGCCAAAACAGTACTTATCTAGCATGAATTCAGACCAAAGGGAATGGGAGCTTCTAAGACGCCACCAAAGTTTCATAGCAAAAGCCATAGAAATATCTTCAAAATGATGAAGGCCCAAGCCACCCTCATTACACGGCCTGAACAACATATCCTTTCTCACCCAATGACATTTGGATTGACCATCTTCATTACTCCAAAAGAAATTTGTAACCAGACGGTACATAGCGTGGAAAAACCCCTTGGGAGGATCCACCAACGAAATATAATAAAGAGGAATAGCTTGCAAACAGGATTGAATAAGAGTGAGCTTAGCACCAAAAGAGAGGATCTTTCCTTGCCAAGAAGCAAGCTTATCAGCCATCTTTTGCAAAACATTATCAAAAAGAGCGATATTTTTTCTCCCAACATAAAGAGGACAACCAAGATAGCTAATAGGAAGAGCTTTCTTTTCGAAGGAGGTAATATTCTCAATAATAGAATCTCTAACCTCATCGGGTTACTCACATTCTTCGTGAAGGAAATGGTGTTGCTGATGGCTTGGCTAACAAGGCTGCTGATGATAAACAGAATCTTGAGTTTCTTCTTTTCCATGACCTTCCTCGCCGTTGCAAAGGTTTCTTTGCCTTGGATAAGGATAGGACCCCATATTTTAGACACTATTAGTTGTTATGGCTAGATTCCTTTTTTATTTATTTTCTATGTACTCTAGTCTTCCCTCCCTTTATTGTAGAAGACCTTACGTCTTGTGTAAGGACTCCCCCCTTAGGTTTGTTTCTTGGTGGTTGAGGTTGTCATGTCCCCCACCACGTTTGTACTATTTTTTCCTTATTAATAAAATCTAGGGAGGTGCCGCCCTCTTTTTGCCAAAAAAAAAAAAAAAAACTTGACCGTCACCATCGTCATCCGGAGGAAGCATTGGAACAGAATAACCATTTAAAATAGATCGCCAAGCTCGAAGATCAATTGATTTGATATGCGAGCGAAGACGAATCTTCCAATAAGCATAATTTGATCCATCTAAAATCGGTAATCTCTTTTAATTAGGGTTAGCAGGATCATAAGCCATGACAAAAGGATTAAAACACTTAGTATATCAAGTGCTAGGCTCTGATACCAATTGTAACTTGTTCAAGTCTTCAAACAACTTGGATAAATCCTCCTCCACATCAAGTTTTTCTACTGTCTCTAAGCTAGCTTTCTGTCCCCACTATTTACGAGGAGAATGAGTTGGTTCTTCTTCGGGCCATTCTATTTCACATTCAGTGAAGATCTCGAACCCAGGCTGTCATTTCCCTTTACTGTCCATCCAAGGTTTTGGGAAGAGCATGTAAGGCATGCCTTCCCCTTTCTTAACTAATTACCGATTCAGAGTTTTGCGATATGGCTTCAAATTTGGAGCTTCATAGTGTTGCCCAAATCTTCTTACTCTTGCCTTCTCGTTTTTACTGCCCTTTTATATTTCTCATCAGCTTCTGTCGGTTCGTACCCTAACTCATACTTGGTCTGGAAAATTGCAACATCTACTGGCTTAACGTGACTAGCTTATACTTGCCTAGCCCCAAACCATGCATAAATCCCATGTCACGCATCATTTTCAATGTTGAATGATTGCTTAAACACCAAACCTCGCCTTTTCCCACCATTTCAATGGTATTTACTGATGATGGTGAGGAAGAGGCTAAGTGGAAACCAGTGAGTTATATTTTTTCCATCCCATGATGAATTTGAAGGATAGGGTTGTCTATCTTTCCATTAATGGTGATCAATTCGCCCATGATAATCAAGATTTCATCCCCATTTATGAGATGTACACATTGATGTAGAGTAGAGGAGACCCCACGGGTACTCTAAAGCCATGGCCGCCCCAACAGCAAGATGAAAGAAGTCGAAGTATCAATTACTTGAAACTTTATTGGTAGGGCTGTTACACGTCGCGAGCCTGTTCGAGCTTGGTTCGGGCTCGGCTCGAAAAAGCTCGAGTTTGAGTGGGCTCGAGTTGATCTCGAGCTCGAGCTCGAACCGATTTTTAAGCTCGTCATTTTTTCGAGCTCGGCTCGTGTTCGGCTCGTATGTTCGACGAGCTTTGATCGAGATCGACTCGTTTGAGCTCGACTCGGGCTCGGCTCGTTAAAAGCTCGAATGAATTTTAGTATATATATATATATATATACTCCCTCCGTCCCAGAACAATGTTCACATACACTGTTTGCACATGTTTTAAGGAGGGAGTATTATATTGAAAGTGTTGTGAGTGTGAAAATAAAATAGGAGAGAGAATGAGTGGAGAGAATAGTAAATTATAATGGTGTTGTGAGTATTAAAATAATGTAGGAGAGAGAATGAGTGGAGGGAATAGTAAAGATTCCTTTCCATTTTAGGTAAGTTTTAAATGTGTGAAGTAAGTTTTGGGACGCCCAAAAGGGAAAGTGTGAAGATTGTTCCGGGACGGAGGGAGTATATATATATATAAGCTCGTTTAGGCTCGAGTTCGATTACAACTCGAATTAGGGCTCGATAAAGCTCGTTTGATTTCAGATTTTTTTCAAAAAATAAGTCGAAGCTTGAGCTCGGCTCGTTAATACTCGAGTTCGAGCAGCTCGCGAAAAGCTCGCGAGCCGGCTCGCCAAAAGCTTGAAACTTGATTCGAGCCGAGCTCGAACAGGAATTCTGGGCTCGAGCTCGAGAAAAGCTCGAGCTCGTTAAAGTTAACGAGCTCAAGCTCGAGCTCGAAACATCAAAAGCTCGGCTCGGCTCATTTACAACCCTATTTATTGGCATAGTGATATTCTCGAATTCAGCATTTACTCTGACTATACCCAAAATAGTGCGACTGGTGCAGTCATAAGCCCTGATCATTTGTCTTTAGGGTTTTAAGTCGGATGGACTAAGCCCCAAGAATCCCATTACTTTTCTTGGTATGATTTAAAGAGCAGACCCACCATCAACAGAAATTTGTGATAACGGTCTCCCTTTTACCTTGAGATAGAGAGCTTCATTGTGACTAATACCAAATGGAGGCAAGTCAAGGATGCTAAAAGTAATGTCATTCCAGAAATGGATGTTGCGAATCATTAACACCAAGTCTTCAGGACTTGTGCTAGGTGAAACTTATGTGGCTGCCAAATTCTTGACGATCATGTCTTTGTGCTTTTTGGAAGAGTCTATCAACTCCGATATAGACATGTTGGCTTGGGTCTTCTTGAGTTGCATGAGCAAAGGATCATCGGGTTCATTCATTTGAGATGAATTGGCTTGAGTGGGAGTGTTATTTGGGATGACTCTTCTAGAACGAGTCAAATTGTTAATATTTAACTCTCGCCTTTTCTTTATATGCTCTAAAACTTCTTTCATGGCTTCATCATAAGTCATAACATAACAAAAATGGTAATTTTCATTAATAACATAAGGGTCCTCATTCACAAGTGTGGTTAAATGAGTGACACCTTCTAGTTTATCATCTATCTCTATTACATTTGCCTTTCGAAATTTGACCTAAAAAGCCTCTTATGCAATGATAAATGGCTATTTTATAGACATTTATAGTGTTTTTATTGTATTATTTACTTTAATTTTAATACCAATTAAGTATAATTTAGCCTCTTTTTATCATATATATCTTCGATTTTATGTTTGGTTGGTATTTTGTGTAATTTTACAGACTTTTAGGACATTTTATGAAGTATCCTTAGAGCAAGAAATAGAGGGACCAGAAATGAAAAATGCTGAAGACTAGTCAAGGAGATGCTGCTCGGCCTAGCACCTCCTTGCCTCGATCGAGCATGAAGGGACAGAAGGCTGCTTGCTGAAGACTGCCTTGCTCGGCCGAGCACTTCCCTTGCCTCGGTCGAGCACCCTCCTGATCAGCCAAACATTGCCTTTTTGAAGAGTTGCACCCCTCAAGCCATATGCATAGTAAAGACCCCTTTGTACTCAGTTTAGGATATCTAAAATTATCTAGAATAAACAGAAGATTACTGATTCATACTCTAGCAAAAGATTTGTATACATTACTCCAAGGATTATCAATTGTTCTTGAAAGTACTCTCGAAGATCGAAGCAATAATATACTAAAGTTTACTTTCAGCTTCTCTTTTTACCCTTTACAAGCATAGTCTTCTTACTCCAAATCTTTTTTTATATTTTATCATATTACTTTTTTTTTTGGCAAAAGGAGACGGTACTCCCTAGATTTTATTAATAACAAAAATTAAAATTACAAACATGGTGGGGGACATGATAACCTTAACCATCAGGAAAAGAAACCTAGGGGGAGTTCTTACATCAAGTGTTTAAATCAAGTGTTTAAAGTCTTGTTTACCATTTCATAATCAATTATTTTATATCATTTAGTCACGCTTACAATTATGAGTCGACCGTATTTTGTATGAATTCAGTTAACCAAGAGAAGTATCCCGCGGAAGAATCTTAGTTAACGGAACCATATAAAACGAACTAGGCTCCGTTAATCACAAGATGTAGTTTAATGGCCTAGGGATGGTCCTTCAGTGTTAAATACATTGATTTTTATAAACTTAATGGATTCTTGCTATACATTGACCATCGAGAGATAGGGCATGAATGGTAGAGAATACGCGTGCAAAGCCTTCGATTGACAAGTAATGCACAATTTAGCGTATCATCCTTGATTAATGATTTGAATTATATTTTCCATAAACTTGATTTATTTGTTGACTACATATTGTTTGATTTTCAATCCCGGGAATTTTTCATCTTATAAGAACTCAACTAAAGTATTCTGTGTATGTTTTATTTATTTTCTTAAACCAAAACGAATTTCCCCCAATCTTATTTTCATAAATTCTGTAAAAACAAATATTTTCCAAAGTAAACCCTGTCCTCGTGGGATCGGTACTTGCATTCGCTATACTATCATAGCCCGTCCACTTGCGATAATTAAAAGAACCGTTAGGTTCTGAAACGAACAAGTTTTTGGCGCCGTTTCCGGGGACAACGGTTTACTTTTTATTATTTGTCTTTATTACATATTTATGTTTTTAAGTTTTCCTTCAAAAATCTGTTGCGTTTGATTTCTTTGTTGAGTGTTCTTTACAGTTTATGAAACGGACTCGGATCTTCTTTGACAATTTTGATCCATAACCCAAAAGAAGCTTTCACGAAAGGCTAAGAAGACTCAAAGAAACATTAGATTGACAAGAAGGTTGTAGCCTGATGGTAGGCACTCATCACTTGAGACCAAAGGTCCCGAGTTCGAGTCACCAATGGGGGGAATATGAGAACATATGTTGATCCTCTTTAGATTAGGGAAAAAATACGGAAAAAAAACAAAGAAACATTAGATCAACATATGGTGGAAGACAAACCAGCAACACCTCCTAGGACCTTAAGGGACTTCGTCAATTCGAGTACCCCGGGAACTAGATCTCCTATAGTTTTGTCGAACGCTAATGCTGCCAACTTTGAAATAAAGCCGCAATTACTTCATATGGTTATGAATAACCAATATAGCAGAACAGCTTTTGAGGATCCACATCTTCATGTCCAAACATTTTTGAAATATTGTGACACCACTCACATTCAGGGTTGACCGGAAGCAATCATAATGCGCCTTTTCCCATTTTCTCTAAAGGACAAGGCAAAACAATGGTTGAACTCGGTCCCCCGGAACTCCTTAACAACAGGGGACCAAGTTCAAGAGGTTTTCCTAGGGCGTTTCTTCCCACCAAGCAAGACCGCCCAGATCCGTACAAAGATCACAAACTTTAGCCAAACGGGAAGCGAATCATTGTATGACGCTTGGGAGCATTTCAAAGAGCTCCTAAGAATGTGCCCCTACCACGGGCTAGAAAAGTGGTTGATTGTGCACACCTTCTATAACGGTCTCACGTTCAAGACAAGAGAAGAGAGACCATTGATGCCGCTGCAGGAGGGGCACTAATGAACAAATCGGTGGATGAAGCACACAACTTAATCGAAAACATCGCCTTGAACCATTATCAATGGTCCAATGAGAGGGAGCAACCACAGGGGACTCCAAGTAAGTACAATAATGATGTTATTACTATCTTGTCCTCTAAAGTTGATATGCTCTTAAAGAAATTTGAAACCTTGAATGTGAATCCCGTGGCTAATATTAGCATTGTTTGTGAACTAAGTGGGTCAAACTCACATAGTGTCGAAAGTTGTTACCTGCTTGACGATACTTCTAGTAAACAAGCCAACTTTGTTAACTCTTATTGGCAAAAAGGTGGTATGTATTCAAACGCATACAACCCGGAATGGAGAAACCACCCTAATCTTTCCTCTTTCCTATAAGAGTAACAACGTTCTTAACCCACAACTTTCTTCACAAACACAACCACCGGGATTCACACAAAATAATTTATTGGCAATCCTAATGCTTTCACTCCCTCCAAGTCTAAATTAGATCTTCTTATAGACTTTGTTGTTGACACTAAAAACACACAAGAGAAGACTAATAACGAATTTAGGGAATGCTTTAAATTGTTGAATAGTAGGTTTGATAATCTTGCTGTCATAACAAAATGCTAGAAAATCAACTAGCACAATAAGTCGGCACCTCGCATAGACCGCAGGGGAGTTTTTGCGATCAACCGCAAAGGCCCAACGAGCATGTTAATGCAGTAATAACTAGGAGCGAGAAAGAGCATATAGATCCCCCTCCTAAGGAAAATATCAAACCAAATAAGGAGAATGTTAGTCCAACCCCGCCGATGGTTGAGACTAATACGTACAATAAAAAGGGGACGAAATCCCCTAAGATTTCTAGAAATTTTGACCCGTCAATACCGTACCCTCAAAGGTTAGTAAGGGCCAAACTTAACAAACATTTTGCAAAATTTTTAGAAATCTTAAAATCTATTTACATCAACATACCTTTTACCTATGCCTTACAACAAATGCCCTCTTACGCTAAGTTCATAAAAGACGTTTTTTCAAATAAGAGGAAACTTGAGGAGTATGAGGCCGTCACTTTGAAGGAAGATGTAAGTGTTGTTTTACAAAGAAAACTTCCTCCTAAGATTTAAGATCCCGACACTTTCTCTATTCCTTGCAACATAGGTAAATATAATGTTGATAATAATAGCAAAAAGGGTGAAAAATCACAATCCAAAGACTCTTTTTTTTTTTTTTTTTTTTTTTTTTTGTGTTTTTTGCGAAAGGAGACGGTACTCCCTAGATTTTATTAATAATGAAAAATAAAAATACAAACATGGTGGGGGACATGACAACCTCAACCTTCTTTTTTTTTTGGCGAAAGGAGACAGTACTCCCTAGATTTTATTAATTAAAATAAAATTACAAAACAAGGTGGGGGACATGACAACCTCAACCACCTGGAAAAGCAACGGGGGGAGTCCTTACACAAGCCGTAAGGCACTTTACAAAAAGGGGAGGGGGAACTACCTAACAACGAAAACAGAAAAAATACAGAAGAGAACATCAAAAATAAAACTAACATCTAACATAGGGGATAGCAGACCTATCTAAAATATAAGCTCCTTTGCAGTGGTGAGGGAGATCACTAAAAGAAAAATATTCAGAATTAGATCTTGAAACCGCAGCGACATTAGCCAAACCATCTGCAACATGATTGCCTTCACGCAGAATATGAGTCACTCTAACACCAATAAGCGATATAAGCCTTTTTATATGAAGAACCTCGTACCAAATACTCCAAGGAATATGAAAGTCACGGATTAGCACATTTAAAAGAATTTCAGAATCAATTTCAAGCCAAAGAGAAGTAATACCAAATTGAGACGCGTAAGTGAGGCCGTCCAGAACTACCTTAGCTTCAGCAACCATGTTAGTATTATGACCATAAAACTTGGAAAAAGCAAATAATAAATGACCATTTTTGTTTCTGAAAATACCACCTCCAGAACTAATACCTGGATTTCCTTTAGCAGCGCCATCAGTGTTAAGCTTGAGTAATTCCGAGGTAAATAACCTTAACAACTTACGAAGGATGCAAAATCCTTAAACCATAGAAAGGTGTGTACCTTTACATCTTGATCGTAACTTCGAACTTTTTTGGTGTGAATCTGACTCAGCTTGTGGCAATTTGAAAGTACTTTTCTCTCTCTAACTTTCTCTCTCTAAAGAATTCTCTCTAGGGTCTCGTCACTAGGGTTCCCCCGTTGGGGCAGCCTGTTCTTTCTCGCCGGCGGTTATGGCGATCCCGGTAGACTACGACGTCATGATGATGGAGAATGAATTGAGGTTCAACCCGACATCACAATCCCACTTTTATCCTAACCCTAATCCGATACAAACCTACCTTCAAGTTATTGCGGCTGAATCTGGACAGCCGACATCTTCTCAAAATCTTAACCCTATTCCGACATCTTCCATTCCTGCGGCGGCGGCTGGTCCGAACCCAAACCCTAATGCGGCGCAAAACCCATCAGCTGTTTACGCAAACCCTAATCACGCTGCAAACCCTAATAACGCATCGAAGTCATTTGCTGCTGCCCTATTCTCAACATCAGCCGCAAAACCTCCTGCTGCTGAAATCCTCCCCTCTATTCCCATTGGCAACCATAAAGGGATCCCTTCGGTTAAAATCTCTAATGAATTAATTGCCGCTTTTGCAAAGCCTTTCAAATACACTCTCGTGGGTAAGTTCATGCATGGACGCCCAACCATGGAAGAAGCACGGATGGCTTTTGCAAAATTCCAACTGAAAGGCAATTATAAACTCGGGCATTTGGACTCCAAACATATGTTGATTCAACTTTCAACGGAAGCGGATTATCAAAGGCTTTTTATGAAAGATGTATGGTATGTCACTAAATTTCCTATGCGTACTCTTGCTTGGACTCCCGCTTGGAAGCCGGAGCAGGAGTCATCTATTGTTGCTGTTTGGGTGGGATTTTCCGGTCTTCCAGTACACCTCATTAATAAAACATTCTTGTTTGCCTTGGCGAAAACATTTGGAACTCCTCTTTCACTAGATAAAGCTACAGCTGATTTATCTAGACCAAGCATTGCAAAAGTTCTAGTCCAAGTTGATGTTCTTAAGAAATTGCCCAATGAAGTATTTGTGGAGTGTGGCGATGCATGGCCAAGTTTTTATCAAAAAGTTGAGTACGACAATGTACCTAAGTATTGTAAACATTGTTCTATGTTGGGTCATGTGGTTAGTAATTGCAAAAAAGCTAACCCAAATCCAGTCAGACCAAAAGAGTCCAGCGACAAGAAACAAGCTGATGACGAAAACACTGAACTTCCTCCAAAAACTGATGGCTATGATCAGGAGACGCAAGGAAAAGATGATGGTGAAGGGCTGAGTAAAGGCAAATCAGAAAAAATATATGCTCCAAAGGTGGCAAAAAGAGGACAGAAACTTCCTGAGGCGGTTAATAAGGCCCTTCAAAAAGTTTGCGCTGAAGTTATTCAAGGGTCAACCACTACTTTGGAGACACCAATGGAGGAAGGAGAGGGTAAGCATAGTACGAAAGAGGCTGCATCCTCTAACCCCTTTGATGAAAACACGGCTGGAAAAAATAATATGGATGATATATTACGTAACATTGCACTGCATAAGGAACATCAAGGGCAGCAAAATTCTGATACTAGTTTCTCTATGGCGGAAGATGGCTTTGAAGGGCCAACTTTCCCTCGTGCCACTACCAATGTTCACACTTTTGTTACAGAAATGGCTGGGTCGACCCCTTTTGCTTCCCACAACTCCAAGAATGTTGACGAGGAGGGTTTCATTAAAGTTACATCTAGGAAGCATCGAAGCAAATCGGTCTCTCCTCCTCCTTCCTAATCAAACAATCACTGTGAGTCCGTTCCTTTTTTTTAGTGTTTTAATGGTTGCTTTAATTAGTTGGAATTTACGTGGCCTCGCTAATTCGGCCACTGTTCGTAGAATTAAAAATCTGTTCCGTCTTCATGGAGCCTCTATTATTGCTATTTATGAACCCAAACAACACCAAAGTTTGCTTGATGTATTTGTCAGGAAACTTAATTGTGGTGGTGGAGTTTCAAATCAGTGTGGAAGGATATGGATCATTTGGAAGCATGGTTTGAACTGTACCATTACCCAAGATCGGGATCAATCTCTTTCTGCCCAAATAACCCATGCTCTTTGGCCGGACCCAATCTTGCTTACCTGTGTTCATGCTCGCTGCAACAAGTATGACAGAAGAGAGTTATGGGATGACCTCATTAATCTCAGCACAACTAATTTGGCTTGGATGGTTATTGGTGACTTTAATGTGGTTTTGGACCAAGCTGAAAAGAAGGGGGGCCGCCTTATTAATGAAAATAATGTTGCCGATTTCTCAGATATGGTTCAAGTTACGTCCCTTATTGATGCGGGTTATGTTGGTTCCGTTACATGGTGGAATAAGAGGACGGGAAGAAATTCTATTCTCCAACGCTTGGACAGGGCTTTCTATAATGAGCATTGGTTGCAAAGTTTTCATGGAACTGAAGTTAAACATATCAATAGAACTTGCTCGGATCATGCTCCTCTTCTTGTTAGTATTCGGGTGGAAGCTGAATTAATTAAAGGCTCCTTTCGTTATATTAATGCTTGGTCTAACCACCCCAACTTTCTTGATCTTGTTCGTGATTCCTGGAATGTTTGGATGGATGGGCGGCCTATGGTTAAATTTGGAAAGAAGCTTGCTCGGCTGCGAAAGGCCCTCTCTATATGGAATAAAAATGCTTTTGGTCGCATAGATCAACAAGTTGCTAATGCCGAAGATGAGGTTCTCCTGCGTGAGGCTGCAGTTGAGCATGACCCTTCGGAGGATAATAGGGCCGCTCTCAGTCTTGCCCAAGCTCATCTGCAGTATGTTCTTTCTATAGAGGAGTCATTTTGGAGGCAAAAGGCTAATATTAAATGGGTCAAAGATGGAGATAAGAATACAAAATTCTTTCACTCATATGTTAAAAAGAAGAGACAGAGGTTATTTCTACACCAAATTCGCAAGAAAGATGGCATTCTCCTTCGTAATAAGGTGGAGATCCAAAATGAGGCTGTTAGTTTTTATGAAGATCAATTGAAAGCTCCTGTCGTTCTTTGGGCATGTTGATGACCGTAATCATCTTCTGAATTTAATTCCTTCCATGATTTCTAATGAGGAAAACGAAGGGCTTGTTGCTACCCCTACTATTGAAGAAATATATGACGTTATTTCGAGCATGAATGGCCAAAGTGCGGCTGGTCCGGATGGTTTCACTGGAGCTTTCTACGTAGCTTGTTGGGAGATTATTAAAGAGGACCTCCTTCGAGCCATTAAAGAATTTTTTGTGGGGTTTGAAATGCCTAGAAGCTGGACAAGTACTTTGTTGTCACCATTCCAAAATTGACTCCCCGTACATTCTCTGATCTCCGACCTATAAGTCTTTGTAAGTTTAGCAACAAGATTATTACAAAAATTTTAACGTGCGTGCTCGGCCATATTTTGCCTCGCATCATCTCCCTAAATCAGAGTGGGTTCGTGCAAGGGAGAACTATTCATGAAAATGTTCTTTTGGCTCAGGAAATGATGCAGTCTCTCAAGAAAAAGGTTCGAGGTTCTAATATTGCCATAAAACTTGATATGGCAAAAGCTTATGACCGTATTTCGTGGGTGTCTTTAATTAAAGTTCTCAAGCAATTTGGCTTTGATATTCGTTGGGTGGATATGATCTATCGCTGTATATCCTGCTGTTGGTTCTCTGTCCTTGTCAATGGCGAGAGTTGTGGTTTTTTTCATTCATCTAGAGGGCTTAGACAAGGTGATCCCCTTTCTCCTAGCCTCTTTATCATTGCAGCTGAAATCCTAAGTCGAGGGCTGAATTACTTGCATTACACGCATGAGGATATTAGATTCCGGGCTCACATTCATACTCCTGTTATTTCTCATCTTTCTTATGCTGATGATGTTATCATTTTTTGCAATGGGGCTAAGTCTTCGCTTGATCTTCACATGAAATACTTACATCAATATCAAGAATTTTTGGGTCAGCTCGTGAGCATTGGTAAGACTTGTTTTGTTACGGGTATATTTGATGAAGCAAAAGATGCGGCCATTTTGGAAGCTACGGGGTTTCAGAAAAAAGACCTTCCTATGACTTATTTGGGCTGCCCAATTTATGTTGGCAGAAAAATATTAGCATGTTCACTCCTATTATTCGCAAAATGGAAGCTAGGCTCGAATCGTGGCAAGGGAAGATTCTTTCTTATGGTGCAAAGATAACTCTTATTAACTCTTGTCTACAAGCAATCCCTCTTTATTATATGTCCATTCTGGAACCTCCTAAGGGTGTTATTCGAGCCATGCAACGGTTAATTCTGAATTTTTCTGGAATAGTCCGAATGGTCAAAAGAAGTGTCATTGGATAGGGTGGAACCGCATGAGTTGTCCAAGGGATGAAGGAGGGCTGGGTTTCCGGAAATTTGAGGATATAGCTTCATCCTTTGCTATGAAATTATGGTGGAGGCTGCGGGGTTATCCTTCGCTTTGGTCCTCTTTTATGCTTGCAAAATATTGCCACGAGACCCACCCCATGGACGCTCACATTCCAGCATATGCGTCGCATGTTTGGAAACGTATGGTTAAAGTTATAGATTTTATGGAGGAGCGTTTGGGATGGCGTGTGGGACAAGGTTTCATCTCAATCCATGAAGCTTGGCTGGATTCTAAGCTCTCTTTGCCTAACGATCATGAGGAAGTCGCTAATCTCTTTGAGAACTCTTTGCCGAAAATGGATTATATTCATGAAACTTACGGAAACAATCTGGCAGCCATAATTCGCAAGCAGCATGTGAGGCTGAATGATAACCCGGACACTATTATATGGAGGCCTGCTTCTTCGGGTAAATTCTCTACAAAATCAGCTTGGATGGAGTGTCGTGAAGCCAAGCTTTCCAGCTTGATTTTTTCATCTATATGGCATAAGCATCTTCCGTTAAAAATATCTATTCTTCTTTGGAGGGCTCTTCATAACGGGCTGCCAACTGAGAATGCGATCCAACGTAGGGGTGTTTCCATGGCATCAAAATGTTGTTGTTGCGTCACTTCTGCCACTGAATCCATTGATCATATTTTTGTCCAAGGTGATTTAGCTCGTCACGTTTGGAGTCATTTCGGTCAGATTTTGGGTGTTCACCACCGTGATGGGGATCTTCGCCAAATCCTAATTTCTTGGTGGTATGACACTCCTAAGAAGGCCAGCCCTTTACTTAAGTGGTGCAAGCTTATTATTCCCGGCTTTATTTGCTGGGAAATATGGAAACAAAGGAACAAGTGTTTATATGAAGGGACCACGGTTAATAGAAGCAGATTATTTTGCTCGGTTATTGACCATGTTGAGACGGCGGCCAAAGCCTTTAAAGTTCAGTTAGGATCCCATCCATTTGATTCGTCTATTCTTGAGACATTTCGGCTTCAACCTTTTATTCCAAAACCTGTTCCAGCTCGTTTAGTTAGATGGGAAAAGCCGCACCATGGGATCATCAAGCTTAATACAGATGGTGCTTCGAGGGGAAATCCAGGTGAAGCGGCAGGTGGAGGTATCTTTCGAAATGATCAAGGGGATACTCTTTTTGCTTATGGAAATTATTATGGGGTGTGTACCAATATGTGGGGCTGAAAGCTCATGCGGTTCTTGATGGCCTTGTGTTTGCCCATGATTTTGGTGTTTCTCATCTTTGGCTAGAGGTTGACTCAGAAGCCTTGCTAAAGATCATCACCAAGGTATATCATATCCCTTGGCATATTCATTATGTTATTCAGGAGATTCTTCACTTAATGTCGCTTATGGATGTTCGAATTACCCATATTCTTCGGGAAGGCAACAAAGTTGCTGATGGCTCGGCTAATGCGGCTGTGGACTCTAAATCTAAACTGCTATTTTACACTTTTGTGGATCTCCCTAACAGCTGTCATGGAGCGCATAAACTGGACAAGGCAGGAGTTCCTTCAGTTCGTATTTAATTTAGACTTAGTTACTCCCCCCCCCAATTGTAATGGGGTTGTCCATGTGGACTTGTACCCCTCCCCTTAGTTTTATCTTTTATTTTGTTGGCTTCAAGCCCCATATATTTCCTTTCCGGTGGTTGAGGTTGTCATGTCCCCCACCATGTTTTGTAACTTTTGCTTATATCAATAAAATCTAGGGAGTACCGTCTCCTTTCACCAAAAAAAAATAAAAAAAAATTGAGTAATTCCGAGGTAGGAGAATTCCAATAAACAAACTTGAAAACCCTAGGTTTAGGAACAGCCTTAGGAAGGTGAAAGTAGTGAAAGATCTGACTTTCCAAGTCAGAGGAAGGGAAAGAAAGGCTATGAGCCTTAATGATGGAACCAATCTGCACAAAAATCTCCCGGATAATCCTAGAAGAAGACATATGAAGATCCTCAAACCTAGCTTTGTTCCGACCCTTCCATAACTCCCAAAAAATGAAACAGGGAAGAATGCGAGAAAGCCAAGAAATACCCTTATTCTTCCCAAGGGCGGGGTTAAACCACCAGCTATCAAGGATAGTTTTAACGTTTTTTTTTTTTCGAAAGGAGACAGTACTCCCTAGATTTTATTAATAACGAAAAATAGAATTACAAACATGGTGGGGGACATGACAACCTCAACCACCAGAAAAAAATAGGGGGGAGTTCTTACACAACCTGTAAGATCCTCTACAATAAAGGGGAGGGAGCTAAAAATAATAGATACACCAATAATAAAAGGAAAAATAAAAAAAACTACACCAACCAAAGTTCTAAAATAAATTAAATGAAGCAAGGCAGTTGGCCCACCAGGCAAGAACTTCGGCCGGATCAGCCAGGCATCACACGGCCAAGAAACTTGGGCGGCCGCACAAGGCAAACCGAGGCACTTGTGCGACCGCACAAGGCAAGACGCAGCAGCAGCAACAAACACCAGCAGGAACAGCAAAAAGGCAACAACACCAAAGAACATCCAACAAAGACAATACTAGCCCAAAGGAATTTAGCCATGAATGAAACTACTTAGATCGAATATGGGGAGTCCTATTCTTGTCAAAAGAAATCATCCCTTGGCAAGAACGAGGAAGATCAACAGCATTCAAATAGACCATATTATGGCCCTCATCCGCACCTAAATTAGCAAGAAGATCAGCAATACCATTTCCTTCGCGATAAATGTGAGAGACCCTAACCTCCATGACTTCCATGAGACGATGAATGTGAGCAATAATATACCATATAGGCCAAGGAATATGATATTCCTTAATAATGATGCGCATAAGAACTTGGGAGTCCACTTCAAGCCACACACGATGAAACCCTTGGACATGAGCCGCATAAAGACCATCCCTCACAGCTAACGCTTCAGCAACCAAGTTAGATTCAATACCATAAAAATGAGCAAAGCCATAAAGGAAATCACCTTTATCATCCCGAATAATGCCTCCCCCTGAAGCTAAACCCGGATTACCCCTAGACACTCCATCCGTATTTATCTTGACTTCATTATGCAGAGGCGTGTCCCAAATCACTAACTTAACATGAAGAGGACGAGGAGCATTCAATTGAAGATGGAAGTCATTTACAATCTCCATCTCCGAGCTGTTAACAGGAAAAGAAATACACGAAGAAGTGGCAATATTAACAACATGATTGTGAACTTTATAAATGATGTCCATAGCAGCCATCACCTTGCCTTCAAACCGATTTTTATTGCGAGCCATCCAAATTTCCCAAACAACAAGGGCTGGAAGAATAGAGCATACCCATTTTAGGGTCCGAGAAGGAGACTTGCAGCCATACCACCAACAAATGAGCACTTGGTTTAGAGAACCATTTAACTTTTGAATGCCGTATAGAGATTGAAAATAATCCCAAACAAAGTGTTAAATCTTCTCACTATCAACTAACAAATGCATAATGGATTCCTCTTGAGCATAGCAGCAACATGCACATTTAGAAGGCCCTTGAATGCCTCGCCTTTTTACCATATCATCTGTAGGAATACCACCATGTAAGGCTCGCCAAAGGAACACAGAAATCTTCTAAGGAATATACTTGTTCCAGCAGCAGGAGAAGGATGCAGATTTTGCCTTCCTTGCGCGACATTCCATCCAAGCCGAACTTACAGAAAACTTGCCTGATTGAGAAGGGAGCCATATAGGCACTCTACACACTTGCCAAGCCGAAGAGAGAGAAAACTGACCTTTAAGCGAGGGAATCCAATAAATACAATCAGGCATATCAGAGGTAGAAATATTCTGACGTTGAATAGAGTTAAGAACATCAGGGCCATACGTATCACAAATATAATTAATTCTCGGCTGACCCTCGTGAAATAAGGAAGAGACTTCAATATGATTTCCAGGAAGATTCAGCGGAGGACCTTCCAACCACATTTCATGAATAGAAACCACCCCCCGACCAATCCTCCAAGCAATGTGGTTTTCAACAATGTCTTTAGCTTGAATCATACGGCTCCAAATATGAGAAGCGAAGGTAGGCTTTCCAACATCCATAGGATGGGAGCCATAACAGTATTTGTCTAGCATGAATTCAGACCAAAGAGAGTGGGAACTCCTAAGACGCCACCAAAGTTTCATAGCATAAGCCATAGAAATATCCTCAAAACGACGAAGGCCTAATCCACCTTCACTACACGGCCTAAACATAAGATCTTTTCTCACCCAATGACATTTGGATTGGCCATCTTCATTACTCCAAAAGAAATTTGAAACCAGACGATACATAGCTCGGAAAACCCCCTTGGGAGGATCCACCAACGAAATATAATAAAGGGGAATAGCTTGCAAACAAGATTGAATGAGAGTGAGCTTAGCTCCAAAGGAGAGAATCTTTCCTTGCCAAGAAACAAGTTTATCAGCCATCTTTTGCAACACATTGTCAAAAAGAGCGATATTTTTTCTCCCAACATAAAGAGGACAGCCAAGATAGCTAATCGGAAGAGCTTTCTTTTCGAAAGAGGTAGCATTCACAATAATAGAATCTCTGACCTCATCATTTTTTCCAGTAATAAAACAAGATTTCCTTGTATTCACAAGCTGACCCGAAAACTCTTGATACCAGTTAAGACATCTCATATGAGCCTCAAGAGAGTCTTTAGAACCATTACAGAAGATAAGGATATCATCTGCATAAGAAAGATGAGAAATCATAGGGGTATGAATGTGAGCCTTATAACGATAGTGAGGATAATCAGTGTGAAGCCGGTTGAGACCCCGACTCAGAACTTCAAAGGAAGAATAATGAAAAGAGTGGGAGATATAGGGTCTCCTTGACGGAGCCCACGAGAAGAGGGGAAAAAACCAGAACTTTCTCCATTAACAAGGACCGAGAACCAACAAGAAGATATGCTACGAAAGATTAGATCATTCCACGTTTCAGAAAAGCCAAACCTTCTCAGAACTTTAATCACCGCAAACCAAGAAATACGATCATAGGCTTTGGCCATATCTAACTTTAGCCCAATATTGGACCCCCTCATCTTTAGGAATATCAAGGGAAGATTGAAGCTGATCCGAAAAGAAATCAACAGCCGCGATCCTGAATTTCTTCTTTGTCATGAACCCAATTCCCATTACCATCTCTAATTCTGTGAATGTATAACTGCTGCCTTTTTTTCTTAACGTAAGAGTGAATTTTTTTTGTATTATGGTCTCCCTCCTTTAACCATTTAATGTTAGCCTTTTGACGCCATAGCTCAACCTTCAACTTAGCAAGAAGGTTAGCTTGAGCCAAGCTAAGGGCAGCCCTGTTTTCATCAGAATTATTACTTTGAAAAAGCAATTCTTTTTGACAAACCTCATCTTCAGCTACTCGAACATGCTGATCAACCCTACCAAACACATCTTTATTCCAAGAGGAAATACATTTCCGAAGGCGAGCAAGCTTTTTAGCAAACCGAACCATAGGGGCCCCATCCATATAATCATTCCAAGAATTTTCAACAAGCGACAGAAAAGAATGATGTTTCAGCCAAATATTTAGAAAACGGAAAGAGCCCCTAGTAGGATCACCCGAGATTTTGATTTGAACTAAGAGGGGATTATGATCAGAACAGGTTCTATTAAGATATCCACGCTCAAGAGCAAAACGAATCCCATCCAAAGCCGCTCTTACTTCAGCCATAACATTTGAGGCAACACCATAAAATTTGCAAAAACCAAAAACCATATTACCCTTGCTATCTCGAAATATACCTCCTCTTGCTGCAATACTCGGATTGTTTCTAGACACACCATCGGTATTTAACTTAATTTGATCAATGGAAGGGGCTGCCCAAACCACTAACCGAATTGGTTTAATCACAGGAGCAGACATCGAAATGTTGAAGAACTCCATCACATGCGAGTCAAATGTTGAAGAACTCCATCACAATATACCGGACCTGATTTTGAACTAGCAAAATAATGGCGTTGACATGCATCTTAATGGGTGGCGGACGAATAGTGTCAAGTGCATGCTAGCTTTCTCTCTCTAACTTTCTCTCTCTAGGCGAACTCTCTCTAGGGTTTCCCTAGGGTTTCACCCGCCGGCAGCCATGGCTGCTCCGGCTTCATTCCTCAATTCCCTGAATGCAAGCAATAGAAATCCTTATTTCTCTCCATCAATCCTTCAGCAGTGCCCGCATCCAAACCCTAATTCTAATGGCGTGGACCAAAGTTCTCATGCAAACCCTAATATCCAAGTTACGCCGCCATCCAACTCCTTGCCGCAAAAGGTATTACCGCAAGTGGGCTCCTCTATCTCCGCAAATGATCAGACGTTGAAGCCTCCTTCTAAATCATTTGCAGACCTTTTCTCCCAACCGGTAGATCCTTCCAAAAACATAACAATGGCTTCAACACCTACTGGTAATGCATCAGTTATTCCCACTGGCGTTCACAAAGGTACTCCTTCGGTGAAACTTTCGAAAGAATTAATTAATATCTTTGCTAAGCCTTTTAAATTCACCCTTGTTGGAAAATTTACGCATGGAAGGCCTTCTATGGAGGATACTAGGCTCGCTTTTTCTAAATTTCAACTGAAGGGTAACTACAAACTTGGACACTTGGATAATCGTCACCTTTTAATTCAGCTCTCTACAGAAGAAGATTATCAACGCTTATTTATGAAAGAGGTGTGGTATGTTACTCGTTTTCCTATGCGGACTTTAGCATGGACACCTGCTTGGAGGCCTGATTTGGAGTCTCCCATTGTTCCGGTGTGGGTTGGATTTCCAAGTCTTCCGATTCATTTGATGAATAAGCAGTTCCTTTTTGCAGCAACGTCAAATATTGGTACCCCTCTCTCCCTTGATAAAGCTACAGCTGAGTTTTCTAGGCCTAGTATTGCTAAAGTGTTGATTCAAATCGATGTTACAAAGAAGCTTCCTAATGAGATTTTTATTGATTGTGGTGATGCCCTAGCTTCTTTCAAAAGGTAGAATATGATAATGTTCCAAAATATTGTAAACATTGTGGTATTTTTGGGCATGATGTTGGTACCTGTAGAAAGCTTAACACTAATTTGGGTGCTAAGAAACCTACTGTAGATAAAGGAAAAACGGAGATGGTATATGTGGCTAAAAAGATAACAGAAAATCATGAGGAGAGAACAGAGGTGAATGGACAAAATCCTTCTTCAAGTAATGCTAATACTGATGGAGATAAAGATATTGGCTCAGGAAGTGGGGCGAAAACAGATGGTATTCCTAAAGAAGCTGAAGTAATTGATCTTGGATCGGGTGATACTCATACTAAGTTGCAGGCACCTTTTATGGCTAGGAGGGGACAACCTTTACCTGCTTCCGTTAATTTGGCTCTTCAAAAAGTTACTGATGCTGCAAATAAAGATCATGAGAATAATTCCTCTGATGCTAACATAGCTCAGAAGATTGAAGCTTTTAAAATAAGAAATGGTGGATCTAATGGAATAGCTGCTCCAAATTCTAGTGAAGAAAATCAAAATGATGAGAAAAATGATTCTATAGAGGGCCTCAATTTATCCCCGAGAGGCTTTATTACTGATCAAGCTGGTTCCACTCCATATAATAATCATGGGTTTGAGCATGATGGATTCACTGAAGTCAGATATAGAAAGCATAGGAGCCGCTCGGCATCTCCTCCCTCCTAGTTTTTTCTCTCGAAGAATTCGCTTACTTCCTCTTTCAATGTTTTTAATGGTTGAGTTAATTAGCTGGAATCTTCGTGGCCTTGCTAATAAGGCTACTATTCGTCGTATCAAAAGGTTGTTTCGCCTCCATAATGTGTCTCTCATTGCTCTTTATGAGCCTAAGCAGGATCCTTCTATGTTGAATTCTTTTGTTAGGAAGCTTAACTGTGATGGTGGTGTTTCAAATGAAGATGGCAGAATTTGGATTATCTGGAGGCATGGGATGAATTGCATTGTATATCATGATAATGATCAAGCTCTTACTGTTCAAATTTCTCATATGCTTTGGCCTGATCCCATTTTATTGTCTTGTGTTCATGCTCGCTGTAGCTTCCATGACAGAAGACATCTTTGGGAAAACCTGATTCATATCAGCTCTACTAATATGCCTTGGATGGTGGTGGGGGACTTTAATGTTTTGTTAGACCAAAATGAAAAGAAAGGTGGCAGGCCTATAAAAGAAGGTTCAGCTTCGATTTTGCCGCCACTATTCAAGTGGCCAATCTCATGGATGCTGGGTATCAAGGATCCAGGTTTACTTGGTGGAACAAGCGTTTGGGGCGGTTTTCTATTATGCAATGTATTGATAGAGCACTATATAACAACCAATGGTTACATATGTTTCATGACACTAGGGTAACTCATTTAAATCGCACATGTTCAGACTACGCGCCCTTCTTGTTTCGATTAAGACTTCGCTGATGTTACTGGGGTAGTTTTAGATTCATAAATGCTTGGGTTTCTCATCCTGATTTTAAACAAATTGGTTGCTTCTTCTTGGAAGGTCCGGATGGATGGCGTGCCTACGTTTGCTTCGGGAAAAAGTTGGCTAGGCTTCGCAAAACTATTTCGGAATGGAACAAACGGGTCTTTGGGAGAATTGATCAGCAAGTTGCCAATGTCAAGATGAAGTGCTTTTACAGAAGCTAATTTCAACAAAATCCATCGGAGGAAAATAGGGCTGCTTTAAGCCTTTCTCAGCTAATCTTCAACACAAGCTTTCTATTGAAGAGTCCTTCTGGAGACAAAAAGCTAATGTCAAATGGATAAAAGAGGGAGATCGTAATACCAAATTTTTTCATTCATATGTCAAGCGGAAGAGGCAAAAGCTGCATATTCATCGGATTCGAGATAAAGATGGAACGTTGTTAACCACTAAAGAAGATATACAAAGAGAAGCCACAAGTTTCTATGCTCAACAGCTAACGGCTGAGTTATATCTGGATGGGGATGATGATCTGCTTAATGTGATCCCGTCTATTATCACGGCGGAGGATAATGAAATGCTTACTACTGCTCCCACTCTTGAGGAAGTTTTTGAGATTGTGCGTAGTATGAATGGTCAAAGTGCCGGGCCCGATGGTTTCAATGGCTTCTTTTATTCTAATGTTGGGATATTATTAAAGATGATCTTCTTCGAGCTATAAAAGAGTTCTTTGCGGGGTTTGATATGCCTAGAAGCTGGACTAGTACCCTGATTGTTACTATTCCAAAAGTTAACGCCCCTGCTTCTTTCTCCGATCTTCGGCCTATTAGCTTGTGTAATTTCTCTAATAAGATTATTACTAAGATTTTAACTTGTAGATTGGGTAATATTCTTCCTCGCATTATTTCCTCCAACCAAAGTGGTTTTGTGAAGGGTAGGTTGATTCATGAGAATATCCTTCTGGCTCAAGAGATGATGCACTCTATTAAAAAGAAGGTTAGAGGTTCCAATATTGCCATTAAACTTGACATGGCTAAAGCTTATGATAGACTCTCTTGGGTTGCTCTTATTAAAATTTTGAAGAAGTTTGGATTTTCTATTGTTTGGGCTGACATTATCTACCGCTGTATCTCTAATTGCTGGTTCTCGGTTCTTGTGAATGGGGAAATAAGTGGTTTCTTTCACTCTACCAGAGGTCTTCGCCAAGGTGACCCCCTTTCTCCCAGCTTGTTCATCATTGCAGCTGAGCTTCTTAGCAGAGGTCTAAATTATCTTCATTCCAACTATAATTGGCTGAGGTATAAATCTCATCCCCATGTGCCTATTGTTTCCCACCTCTCGTATGCAGATGATATTATAATTTTCTGCAATGGTTCCAAAGAGTCTCTTGAAATGCATATGCCTTTCATTTGGAGACGGATGCTTACAGTTAAAGATATGATGGAGGCGCGGATAGGTTGGCGTGTTGGCCAAGGCCTTATTTCTATTCATGAGCATTGGATGGAGGGTAATATTCATCTTCCTTTTGATCATCAACAAATCTATACTCTTTTTGAAGGTTCTCTTCCTCGTCTTGAACTTATTAGAGAGGTGTGTGGTACCCAGCTGGCCTCTTTAATTAGTTCTCATCATATTCAACTTAATGATCAGCCGGATACTATTATTTGGAAGCCTTCAACTTCAGGTAAATTTCTCATTTCTTCAGCTTGGTTGGAGTGTAGAAATCCGCAGCCTTCTAGCATGGTCTTCTCGTCTATTTGGCATAAACATCTCCCCATGAAAATCTCTATCTTCGTTTGGCGTCTTCTTCATAATGGTATCCCTACGGACATGGCTGTTCAAAATAGGGGTATTCATTTAGCTTCCAGGTGTATGTGTTGTGAAAACCCTCAGTCTGAGACGAATCTTCACCTTTTCGGAACCGGTATGCTTGCTTCTCATGTTTGGGGTTACTTTGCGAAGCTTCTGGGAATGCAATTACATAATGGTAGCATTAACCAAATTCTCATTTCTTGGTGGTTTGAGCCTACAAAAAATGCTAGTAGATTGACTAAATGGATTTGTCGGTTGCTTCCATGCATCATCTTATGGCATATTTGGAAACATCGCAATAAATGGATTTTTGAAGGTAAAGTTCCCTCTCGAAATGGCATTATTACCTCTATCATTTCGGAATTATCTTCCATTGCTGCTGCCTTTAAAGTCCAACTTAGTAGCTCCTCTTTTGATCATCACATTCGTGATATTTTTAAGATTAATCTTCATTTCCCTAGTCCTCTTTTGGGCCGGCTGTTGTATGGAAATCTCCTTCGCCGGCTCCTACAAGCTTAACACGGATGGCGTTTCCAGGGGTAATCCGGGGGTTGCTTCTGGTGGAGGCATTTTTAGAAATTGCCATGGTGAGTTTATCTTTGCTTATGGTAGATTTTATGGTGAGCAAACAAACTTGTGGTCGGAAGCGATGGCAGTCTTGAACGGTTTGGAGCTTGCTATTGAGTTTGATATCTCTAATTTATGGATTGAGGTTGATTCCGAAGTTCTTATGAAGATCATTCTGAAAATCTATCATATACCTTGGC
Source organism: Adenophora triphylla var. japonica (assembly GCA_022495995.1). Classification (NCBI taxonomy): domain Eukaryota; kingdom Viridiplantae; phylum Streptophyta; class Magnoliopsida; order Asterales; family Campanulaceae; genus Adenophora; species Adenophora triphylla. Next base: position 266,168 of record JAFEMH010003001.1, read on the forward strand.
GAATTCATTATATCATTAATAAGATTCTCTTCTTGATGAATTTTCTGGAAGTTAAATTCACCCATGTTCTTAGAGAAGGTAATAGAGTTGCCGATGGTATTGCTAATATCGCTGCTGATTCCAAATCCCATGTTAATTTCTTTTCCGTTGTTGATCTTCCAAAGGATGTCCAAGGTTCTTATATGCTTGATAAAAATGGTATCCCTTCTCTCCGCCTTTAGTTGCTGTGGTGTTGGTTGCTGCTTTGGTTCGTGGTTCTGCATGGGATTTCCTCTGTTGGGCCGATCTGTTGTTGCTGGTGTTATTGGTGCTGCGGCATGGCTTGTGCGGTCGCACAAGAGCCTCGGCTTGTCTTGTGCGGCCGCCCTAGTGTTCTGGCCGTGTGTGGTTTGAGCTGTCCTACGGATGTGTTGCCTACTGTGCCTTTTCCTTTAGATTATCTCCTCTATGTTAGGACCTTGATTGTTTTAGTTTTTTTGATTTTTTCTTTTATTTTTGGTGTTTCTTTTAATTTTAGCTCCCTCCCATTTATTGTAGAGGATCTTACAGGTTGTGTAAGAACTCCCCCCTGCTTTTTTCTGGTGGTTGAGGTTGTCATGTCCCCCACCATGTTTGTAATTTTATTTTTCGTTATTAATAAAATCTAGGGAGTACCGTCTCCTTTCGCCTAAAAAAAAAAAAAAAGACATGCATCTTAATGCCCTCAAATCTGGATTTATTACGCGCCTTCCAAAGATTCCAGCAAATGAGACTAGGTAAAATAGCACAAAGCCATTTTACACCACCTGTAGCTTTTAAAGGAAGATTATAACTCCACGACATTAACCATTGAGAGAGGGAAGTACCAAAAATCCGAATCCCAAGCATATCTCCAAAGAATTTCCAAATTGTCGAAGCAATATTACCATGCAAAATAATATGGGACAAAGTTTCCATAGAATGAGAAGAGCAGCAATCACACTGAGAAGCAATATGAATACCTCGCCTTTCAATAGAATCATCCGTAGGCAGAGCATTTTTCAAAGCTTTCCACATAAAAACCGAGACTTTGAAGGGAATATGAATATGCCAACAACTAGCAAAAACCATTCTAGACGGTCTAGTGAGGCGACAAACTTTCCAATCTGAAGAAATAGAAAACTTACCCGTAATAGAAGGAGTCCAAAAAGGAATATCCGGCCCATCTTCAATAGATATAAATCTTGCTTGAATGAGATTGATCACATGCTGCCCATAAGATTGCCTAACATGGTTAACTTGGAGAGTTTTATCAATAAACAAGGAAGAGATTGGAATATGAGCTTCATTATGGAGAACAAGATCCTTAGCCAACCAATGATCTTGGACCGAAATGTTACCAGCTTTAACACCCCAAAACAAATTATCTTCAACTAAATCCTTTGCAGCGATCATTCTTTTCCAAATGTGAGAGTAGCCCACTCGAATAGAAGCATCCATAGGATGTGTATTATGACAATACTTTTCTAATAAGAACCGAGCCCATAAAGAATCCCCACAATGAAAGCGCCACCATAATTTCATGGCAAACGCAAGGGACATGTCTTCAAATTTTCTAAAACCCAAACCACCTTCATGAGTAGGCCAATAAAATTCCTTTTTAGAAACCCAATGGCATCGTTTCTCTCCATCCGCATTACTCCAGAAAAAATTAGAGATGAGACGAGTAAGAGCATTGATAGTACCTTTAGGAGGTTCAAGAAGAGATAAATAGTAGATAGAAATGGCTTGCAGACAAGATTTAATAATTTATTTTTTTTTGGCGAAAGGAGACGGTACTCCCTAGATTTTATTAAATAAAGAAAATAATTACAAACAGAATAACCTTGGACCCCATAGATAAAATCTTTCCTTGCCACGATTCAAGTCGAGACTCCATCTTCCTAAGAATCGGAATAAAAAGAGCTTGAGTTTTCCTCCCGGAATACAAAGGACACCCAATATAAATAATGGGAAACCGCCTGTGCTGAAATCCCTTCCACACAGCCACTAAATCAGCTTTGTTCAAGTCTCTTTTACCCAAAATAAAGCAAGATTTGGCCACACTAACCAATTGTCCCGAAAATTCTTGATAAGACTTAAGAAAAAGCATATGCATATCAATTGAAGTCTTGCTTCCATTGCAAAAAATTATAACATCATCAGCATATGAAAGATGAGATATAAATGGGGCATGAATAGCACCAGAATGGAAGATGACATGATGATGGTCCTCATGAAGAGCATTAAGGCCACGACTCAGAATTTCAGCAGCAATAATGAATAAGGAAGGAGATATAGGGTCTCCTTGGCGAAGCCCTCTTGCTGATAGAAAATACCCAACCGCCTCCCCATTGATAGAGCCGTCAATATGGGCTGGCGGGGCGGGGCGGGCCCAACCCACCACGGGCCGCCACTAAACGGGGCGGGGCGGGGCGGGGCAAAATTCTGGCGGGCTGAAAATATGACAACCCAACCCAACCCACCTTGGGTTGGTGGGCCAGCGGGCCAATACGGGCCAACTTAAATAAAAAGAATTTTCTACATATTTATTTCACACACCCACGCAACTAAAAAAAAAACACATATACACAATTCGTAAACAAGAGTTATTAAATGATCATAGTAAATCTTTAACTCAAACATATAAAATAGCAATGTTATAAAATATCAACTGGCAACAACAGCCAACAAGCAAGGCAAGGCAAAAGCTTCATGGAACACTACAAAGAATAAGTCAAAGAATAAACCTATTCTAGCATCGGTGCATCACCAGCCAGGTCCAACAAAGAATAGCCTTCAATTCACAGCTTCAATTCATGCTCTGTAACAGGCAACAGCAAGTCAGCAACAGTTTCATAGCCATGGTCTACTCATTGCAATTGCAATTTTCCATTAATCAGGAGATGGTACAATAAATATAACAGTTTCAGCATATTTCATTGACTTCTGTGTGAGATGTGACAAAAGAAGGAGTGCTCTTCACCTAATTAACTTCATTTACAGCCACTAAAACTAAGCTCAAAGCCAAAACGCTGTTATCTTGTTTCAATAAATAAACTGGTTCAGTAATGATTCATTACAGCCACTAATTGGATACTGATACACCACATGATGGCAGAGTAATTACTCTTTGTTGGGTCATATATCCCTATGCATATATCTGATACACAAGTTACTAGAACTTTCAAATATTTTGCTTTTACAATGCTCCAAGTCAGGTAACTACCTAAAGCAAAAAATGAAATAGAAAACTGGACAGAAGTACAGAAAATGAATACTGAAATTGAACAAAGTAGTGTGGGGATTATCCATGAAGAAGATTCTGAAAGAACAAGCAGAATATGACATGCATCAACAATGTGGTAAGCAGTAAGGCACAGACCTTCAACAATGTATTTATAATTTAATACAATAACATTTCCCTCCTTTTTGGGACAAAGATGGACATAAACTTCAACAGACAACAACAGGAAAGCAAACTGAGTCCTTGGCATTTCAAATTTTCAACTGAATTTGAATAAAATGAGATTCTCTGCAGCTGGTAATAGAGGTTGAATGGATTAAAGTACCTTTTATTCTCATTAATCAACAATTTCAACAACATTGGACCCTTCACTTGATAAAGATGCTTTTAAAATGTCTTCATCTTCATTGACTTCCCCTACATTCAAATAAAAATACAAAAATAATTGTCAAGTAAAAAATAATAAAGCAACATATCTAAATTATCATTAAATAAAAACGAAGATAAGAAATTTTACCAAAGCCATATAACCAATTTCGAGCACAAATAAGAGATTGCACATTTCGAGGAAGTATGCAACTTCTATACTTGGTGAGGATACGACCACCAATGGAAAATGATGACTCCGATGCAACAGTAGTAATAGGGATAGATAAAACATCACATGCCATACGCGCAAGAATAGGGTAACGGTTCTTTTGACATTTCCAATGCTCCAAGACATCCAAGTCTTCATAAAATGCAAACTCAAGCTTTGGCTCCTCCAAATAGAGATCCAATTGTGACTTTCCCGTAGTAGAAACAGTTACACTCTCATATTCCAAACATTCCTTCAAATAGTAAAATACTTAAATGAATATGAAATGATTATATATATATATTAGAAAAACTGAAAAATGATAGAAAAATAGATAAATTTGATACTTACATCAAACATTCGCTTGCCCCTATTTTTACGTAATCCTCCATCCTTTTCCATTTGTGAAGATGTGACAAAAGAAGACTGTGATTGTGGGAAGCTAGTGGTGAAATCATTATTGATACTCTCCTTAGAATATTCCCCAAAAAGTTTGTATAACTTTTCCTTCACAAATGACATCTTCTCTTGTGTTTCAATAGGATTATTCTCCGTCTTTGAATAAAAATACTCCAACATTGAAAGCTTCATACGTGGATCAAGAACAGCCCCAAAAGCAAGAACCGTACTATACTGAGCCCAATATTTGTTAAACTTTTCTTTCATCTTTTTACTCATTTCACTTATCAACTCATCTTCATTCAACATGTTTTTTCTCAATAAACGTTCAATTTTCCAAACTTGCATAAAATATAAGTTAGCCGTAGGATAAGAAGAGCCTGAAATCAAGTTTGTAGTGTCATAAAAAGGCTCAAGAAATTCACAAATTTTCTCTCCCTTACTCCACTCATCCACTGAAGGACAATACTTGTAATTCCTATCATTCAACCCAAGAAGAGTAAAAGCTTTCTTATATTTAATGGCACTATCTAACATCAAGTAAGTTGAATTCCAACGAGTAGACACATCCAAGCGCAAACCAACATGTGTGTAAATATTACCAACTTGTCTCACACATTCGTCAAATTTTTTCATCCTACTCTCAGGTCGAACATACTTAACAGATTCCCTTATCTTATGCAAAGCAACATTGACCACTTTCAAACCTTCTTGAACAATCAAATTTAATATGTGAGCACAACAACGAATATGAAAAAAATCACCGTCACAGAAGAGACTATTATCCAGAAAACCAAGTTGCTCTTTCAAGTTCTCTTGCATATTGTCATTGCTAGATGCATTATCTAATGTCAAAGAAAAAACCTTTTTCTCAATTCCCCACTCCTTTAAATACTCAAGCAATGTTTTTGCTATTTCGACTCCCGAATGTGGAGGTGGCATATGATCAAAATTAAGAATCTTACTATTCAGTTTCCAATCAACATCAACATAATGAGCAGTCAAACAAATGTAACCTTCGCTACTGCATGTTGTCCACAAATCAGAAGTTAAACAAATTCTATTGGGAGTATCTTCCAAAGCTTTCTTAAGTTTTGCTTTTTCTCTCAAGTACTCCCTCCGTCCCACAATAATATGTAAACTTTCTATTTTGGGCGTCCCACAATAATATCTAACTTTCCCAAAATGGAAAAGAATCTTTACTATTCCCTCCACTCATTCTCTCTCCTACATTATTTTAATACTCACATCACCATTATAATTTACTATTCTCTTCACTCATTCTCTCTCCTATTTTATTTTCACACTCACAACACTTTCAATATAATAATTTCTCCTTAATCCCCGTGCATTTTGCAAAAGTCCATAAAATTGTGGGACGGAGGGAGTATATTGCATTAATGTCTGAAACAACAGTATTTCTAGAGATGCAATTAAATTCAGGATTCAAATAAGTCACAAATCTTCGAACCCCATCATACTCAACAAAAGAAAATGGCAAATCATGCTTAATTATTGCCTGTGCTAATAGGTCGCGTGCAATCTTTTGGTCAAGTTTTCTGGTTTTAACATTCCCCTCATGATCGATAATCATTTGACCTATATCATGATACTTCGACTTGGGACATTTTTGAAGATGACGCTTACATTGTGAAGTCCCATATTGTTTCCCACCACACTTATACACTTGTTTACACCCTTTACATACAGCTCTTGAAATTCCATCTAGGTGGTTATTGTGTTTGTCAAAATAATTCCACACATCAGAATATTCTTTACCTGTTTTACCCGACATAACCTTAGGTTTAGGTTGCTCACTAGCTTCAGTAATTTCCACGTCCTCAATTTCATTAACCGAGCTAGATGCCATTTCTGAAAAGAAAATGAAAAGGTTTACATGGTTCCCATGCAAAAATCAACAGTTGCAGATAATAAAAGAAAAAACCCAGTTATTAAATCTATATTATCATTTATCATAAATAGCAACCAGGGACTACACTACACACAAACACAAAGAGTGCACCTTCTTTAACTTTATGCAGAGCTTCAAAGAGAGGCTTCTGATTTTTCCTTTTCAAATACTGCACTCAATATCAAAACAAAATCCAAAAGGTATTAAAAAAATCAACCTTTACAAAGAAATTCAAACAAAAATATAAAAAATGTATCTATCCACAAACAAAAACAGAGAGTGAGAGAGAGGAAATGGGTACCTTGCCGGAATAATGAAGAGTGGCGCTGGAAAATTCGACGGCGAGAGCGAGGGCAACGGCGAGGGACGGCGACGGCGAGGGAGGGCGATTTGAAGTGAACTGGTTCTGAATTGAAACTTGAAACTGAGCGTGAGAGAGAGAAGTGAAATGAAAATTGAAATTGAAAACTGAAAAGTGAAAACCCTAGAATAGGAATAGGAGTGGCCGTGGTGCGTGAAAATTAAGACGTCGTCGTTTTGCGAGCTGGAGCCGAAAAAAAAAGAGGGTGGGTTGGCCCGCCCCGCCCCCGTTTGGCCCGCCCCCGTTTGGGCCAGCCCAAAATGACCCACTTTTATTTGGGTTAAGAATTTTAATACCCAACCCACCCCTATTACATGGCGGGGCGGGCCGGCTCGACGGGCTCGGCCCAAATTGACGGCTCTACCCATTGATTAGAATAGAGAACCAACAGTCCGAGATGCATCTAAATATCATATCTATCCAGGTCTCGGAGAAGCCAAAATTACGCATAACCTTTAACAAAGCAAACCAAGAGAGACGATCATACGCCTTTGCCATATCAAGCTTTAAAGCAATGTTCCCTCCAAAGACTCGCCTGTTGATAGAGTGCATAAGTTCTTGAGCAAGTAACACGTTCTCATGGATGAGCCGACCTTTAAGAAAGCCACTTTGTTGAGGAGAAATGATTTGAGGCAGAATTGTAGAAAGACGGCCATTTAAATGCTTCGTTATGATCTTATTAGAGAAATTACAAAGGCTTATTGGCCTCCAATCAGAAAAAGAATGAGGAGCAGCAACCTTTGGAAGAAGGACAATAGTTGTACTAGTCCATCCCCTAGGCATTCGAAAACCTGCAAAGAATTCCAAAACAGCTCTAAACAGATCATTTTTAATAAATTCCCAGCAATTATGATAGAATTCACCATTAAATCCATCAGGGCCAGCCGCACCACTTCACGAATTTCTTCAAGAGTGGGAGCAGCAATAAGGGTTTCATTATCAACGTCATTCAGCATTCTGGGAATATGATCAAGAAGATGTTGATAAGAACAATTATGATCACCCGATAAATGATCCGAGAAGAAACAAAGAGCTTCATTTTGAATCTCGGACAACTCCTCCAACCAAACACCATTTTTATCTTGAATACGGTGGATATGCAGCTTTAATCTCTTTTTCTTCACATAAGAATGAAAAAAATTGGTATTACGATCCCCATCTTTTAACCAAGCTAAATTAGCTTTTTGCATCCAGAAATCTTCCTCTATCTTTAAACGATGAAGTAAATGAGCCTGGGCCAAGTGTAAAGCAGCCCTATTCTCCTCCGAGGGATCTTGATCAAAGGCCAACTCTTTAGCAGTAACATCATCCTCCGCTTGCCTAACTTGTTGATCAATTCGCCCAAACACCTCTTTGTTCCAGATTTGAATACGATGCTTCAACCTATTCAACTTTTTAGCAAACTTGACCATGGGTCTCCCATCCATATATTCGGCCCAGGAAGATTACAATACCACTCACCACCCATTTTAACTAAAAGAGAGGGGTCGAGCTTATGACCTTAAACAAGCATCATCAAAATGGTAAACCGATGGATTATATTATTATTTATCATAATTTTGTTTACCCTTTTCCCCCCCGCATGCTTATCTTTTTACTCTTTGTCCTTGAAACATTGAGGACAATGTTTAATTTAAGTGTGGGGGGAGGGATCTTGCATTTATTTTAGTTTTTCGTTTAGTTTTTTTAAATAGCTTAGTTACATTTTTCTTTTTCTTTTCTTTGTATGCATTGTTAGAAACATGTTTTTACTCTTGAAAAAAAAAATCCTATGATGATAAAGTGTTCTAAGCATTAAAAAGCTTATATTTATTACCTTTAAAAATCAGTTTCAAATTCCTTGATTCATATTTTTTTCAAAAAGTTTGAAAACATTTCCTAGAAAATAAATTTAAAGGTATATTAGAAAATAAGACGAAATAGTTATATTTTTTTTTTGGCAAAAGGAGACGGTACTCCCTAGATTTTATTTAAAACGAAAAATAAAATTATAAACATGGTGGGGGACATGACAACCTTAACCACCAGAAAAAAATACCTAGGGGGAGTTCTTACACAACCTGTAAGATCCTCAACAAAAGGGGGGGGGGGAGGGAATCTAAAAACAAAAGAAAATACATCAATAAAATAAAGAGAAAACCTACTGCCTAATATTAGGATACAAAATCCGATCAAAGTTGAGAAGGCTCTGGCACGACTTGGGACAAGACTCCAACGAAGTAAACTGAAAATCCGTTTGCGCAGCAGCCGAAATATTAGCAAGAAAATCTGCCACTTTATTACCTTCCCTGTAGACATGAGTTACCTGAATAGACCCTTCCTCCATGAATCTGAAAATGGCTTGAATGAAGTACCAGATCTCCCAAGAAATATTGCATTTGCGAAGTAAGATGAGAGACAAAACTTCGGAATCGACCTCGAGCCAAATAGAATCAAACCCCATAAGCCTAGCTTGAGTAATTCCATCAAGAGCAAATTTAGCTTCAAGAACCATGTTAGAAGCATTACCATAAAAATGAGAAAAAGCAAAAATAAAAGACCCATCATGCTGACGTAAAATACCTCCACCCGAGGCAATGCCCGGGTTACCACGAGACGTGCCATCTGTATTAACTTTCACTTGACCCTCAGCAGGAGGGGACCAATACACAAGCTTAACACGAACAATAGACTGGGTGGCCATAATAATATTAAAAAATAAAGCAATATTTACCTCCGAAGGAAGAACATGAAAAGGATAAAGTCATGAGCACGAAGGATATCACTAATTTGGAATTGAATATTATTACGAACCTTTTCCTAACTAGGAATCCCATCATCAAACCTGCATTTATTCCTGTGCTTCCAAAGCTCCCAACAAATGAAACTCGGAAGAATATCTCCCAACCATAACACGACCCTACTAAGCTTGGAGTTTTTACAGGCATGCCAAGCAATCATCCTTTGCATAATAGTTGAACCCGAGATTTGGAATCCAATCAAATTCCCTAAGAAATTCCACACTTGAAAGGCAATATCACCATGAAGAAGAATGTGCTGTAATGATTCAAGGGAAGGGCTAGAACAACAATGACAACGAGAGACAATAGAAATACCTTTACGAGATATGTTGTCATCAGTAGGGAGAGCAGCCTTAAGGCATTTCCACATGAATATGGACACCTTAAGATATACTTATGCCAGCACCAAGCATAGACCCTACTCCGAGTACGGGACATTCTACATTCCCTCCAAGCCGAAGATATAGAAAATCTGCCCGAAGAAGAAGGGGACCAAAATGGCAGATCATGATCACCATCAAGCCGAATACCATAGGATTTAATCTCCATCAAACATTGCTGCCCAAAAGTATCACGAATATAATCTTCCCTTAAAACACCTTCCTCAAATAACGAAAAAATCTGATCATGCCGATTATCAAGAAGAGGAATATCATGAGGAAGCCAATTTTCTTGAACAAAAATATCACCACAGCCCACGCCCTAAGCAATACGACTCTCCACCAAATCCTTAGCAGCAACCATACGCTTCCAAATGTGGGAGCAACCCAATCTAGATATGGCATCCATAGGATGAATGCCACGACAATATTTGGCCGCAAGAAACTGGGCCCAAAGAGAGTCGGACGTATGGAATCTCCACCAAAGCTTCATAGAAAAAGCCATAGCCATCTCCTCAAATTTTCTAAGGCCTAAACCCCCTTCCTCAATAGGCCAGAAAAATTCATTTTGAGAGACCCAATGACACTTATTTCCCCCATCAGAACTACTCCAAAAGAAATTAGCAATAAGGCAATTCATGGCATTAACAACACACTTCGGGAGATCAAGTAAAGAGATAAATGGGAATAGCTTGGAGGCAGGACTTAATCAAAACAAGCTTAGAACCAGCCGAAAGTAATTTACCTTGCCACGAATCTAGCTTATCCCGAAGCTTCTGCATGACAGGATCAAACAAAGATTGCACTTTCCTACCAATATAAAGAGGACACCCCAAATAAACAATAGGCAAGTTTTTCTTTTGGAACCCTGTAGTAAGAGATATAGCATTATCATGCTCAGCCACATTCCGCCCCGTCAGAAAACAAGATTTAGAGATGCTAACAAGCTGGCCAGAGAAGCGTTGATAAGACTCCAAAAACTCCATATGACGCTCAAGAGAAGGAATGCTTCCATTGCAGAAGATAATAATGTCATCAGCATAGGACAAATGAGAGATGACAGGAACATTAAGGTTACCCATATGAAAGGCGACATGAGGGTGAAGAAGATGGAGGTTATTAAGACCCCGGCTTAAAACCTCAGCAGCAATAATGAAGAGACTAGGAGATATGGGATCCCCTTGACGAAGACCATGAGTAGAAACGAAATAGCCATTAGCAGTACCATTAATCAGAAACGAGAACCAACAATAATTTATGCATCTAAAGATCATGTCCAACCATTCTTCAGCAAAGCCAAATCTCCTCATCACCTTAATCAAGGCAAACCAAGAAAGCCTATCATAAGCCTTAGCCATATCAAGCTTAAGAGCAACATTAGACCCATACACCTTCTTCTTAAGCGAAAAAGCTCCTGAGCAAGCAAAACATTTTCATGAATAAGACGACCTTTCACAAAGCCACTTTGCTGAGGAGATATGATACGAGGAAGCACAGCTTGAAGGCGAGAGCACAAAAGTTTGGTAATAATTTTATTAGAAAAATTACACAAGCTAATAGGCCGAAGCTGCAAGAAAGAGGTAGGGGCTGCCACCTTAGGAATAGTAACAATAAGCGTACTGGTCCAAATCTCTGGGCCAAAAAATCTCTTTTCTCTCTAAAATTTTCTCTCTAAAATTTTCTCTCTAGGGCCGCTCGTCTTCAGTGGTTTCCGCCCTAGGGAAGGGCTGTTTGTTACATTTGCCTTTCCATGGTTTTTCCCATTGTTATGATGATGATGGAAAAAGATTTGTGCCTCAATCCAATACCACAATCTCTCCCTTTCTCTAACCCTAATCCGTCTTTCCCTAATGGTTCTATGGCGGCGGATCCTTCGCCCGCAAATCCTAATGTGATTTTCAATCCAATACCACAATCTCTTCCTTTCTCTAACCCTAATCAGCCTATCCCTAATAGTTCTAACCCGCTTTCTACCGCTGCTAACTCAAACATTACAAACTCCGCACAAACAAATCCCTAATTCTGGGCAGCTGTGCCCAAATCTTTTGCCTCTTATTCTCCCAACCCGCAAACAAAGTTGTTGCCGCCGAGGTATTACATCGATTCTCTATCTGGGAATCACAAAGGTACATTCCCAACATTAAACTTTCAAACGAGTTGATCACGTCTTCCCGCAAAACCCTTTTAAATTTACTTCGTGGTAAATTTATGCACGGTAGGCCTACAATGGATGAGGCTCCTGGGATGGCTTTCGCAAAATTGTGTGCCAACTAAAAGGTCATTTTAAACTCGATCATCTTGATTCTAAACACATGCTCATTCAACCTATCGACGGAAGTTGATTATCAAAGGCTGTTTATGAAGGATGTTTGGTAAATGTCTCTAAGTTTCCTATGAGAACTCTTGCTTGGACCCCCGCTTTGGAAACCGGGAACAAGAATCTTCTATTTGTTGTCAAAGCGGGTAGGTTTTCCTAGTCTTCCTATTCATCTCATTAACAAGTCTTTCCTATTTTCCATGGCTAAAACCATCGGGTACCCCTTTTCCTTCGGGATAAAGCCACTACGAGTTATCTAGGCCGAGTATTGCAAAAGTTTTAATCCAAATTGATGTTCTCAAGAAGCTGCCCTGTGAAGTTTTTATTGGAGCGTGGTGATGCATGGCCTAGTTTTTATCAAAAAGTTGAATATGACAATGTTCCTAGATATCGTAAGATTGCCATCGCTTGACGCTTGGGCCACGAGATTAATCAATGCAAAGAGCTAATCCTAACTCAAGCAAGTCAAAGGATTCAAAGGCGGTGCAGAATGCTGATGGTGAAAAGGCTGCAGTTGTGAAGGATGCTGATGTAAAGGCGGATATCACACCAACGCAAAAGGAAGGAAAGCTGGAAGTTCATATCACCCATATTCTCAGAGAAGGCAATAGAGTTGCTGATGGTATTGCTAATATAGCTGCAAACTCCAAATCCCATATTAATTTCTTTTCTTTGTTGATCTTCCCAAAGATGTCCAAGGTGCATATATGCTTGACAAAAATGGTATTCCTTCTCTCCGCTTTTACCGCCGTGCTGGTTGCTTTGCTGCAATGGCTCGTGGTTCTGCATGGGCATTTCCGTCCGGGCGTCGATCTCGATGTTGATGTTGCTGCTGTTTGTTGCTGTTTTTTGGCTTTGGGCGGTCGCCCAAGAGGCTCTCGTTGTCTCAGGCGACCGCCCGTGAAGTCTCTTGGCCGTCGCGTCGGCTAAAGGTGTGTCCTACCGATTGTGTTTCCGGTGGCCATTTCCCTCGTTTTATCTCGTGCATTATTTTAGGTCTTGGTTTGGTTTAGTTGTTTTGAATTTTCATTTTATTATTGATGTATTCTTTTAATTTTTTAGGGCTTCCCTTCCCTTTATTGCAGAGGATCTACAAGCTGTGTCAGGTAAGAACTCCCTCCTATTTTTCTCTCGGTGGTTGAGGCTTGGTTATGTCCCCCACCATGTTTGTAATTTTATTTTTCGTTATTAATAAAATCTAGGAGTACCGTGCCTCCTTTCGCCCAAAAAAAAAAAAAAAAAAAAAAATGCGCATGTTGTCAAGAAATTCTAAAAATTATGATAAAGGTAAGAATACTCAAGAGAATGTTATTGATGTTGATGGTTCTAGTAAAAATGGTCCCCCTAAGGTTTATGTTCAAGATGGCAAGAAGGGGTCAGTTCTTCAAGGGCTGCTCGCTTGTTCTTCCTGGCCTCCTTTCAGCCGAAGATGACGTGGTCAAGGGGAATGAATGTTCTCAGGGGAGGAAGTGCAAAAAGTAATGGAACGAATAAAGCTCCAACGAATAATATTGTTGTTGTTAACTCTCAATCCAACCTTTTGGGTGTTGGGATCAAGCTAAGGCCGATAATTTGGGTAATACTATGGGAAGTAGGGCTCTAACAAGGCTGCTCATTCGGGTTTTGCCTGGGCTATGGTCAGTTTTAGGTAACGTTAATGCTCCACCGAATGACGAGGAGGCTATAATGCGCAACATTGCTCGACATAGGAGTCCCATCCTCCCCAACCTTCGTGCCGCCAAAGTCAGAACCTATCTCTCCCGAGCCGCTTCTGGCGCTTCAAGTGGCCCCATATTCTTTGTTACATCGATATGGCCGGATATACTCCTTTTACTCCGTCTCACAAAAAGAATACAAATGCCGATGGTTACAAAATGGTCTCTTCTAAAGAAATGGCGTGGAAGGCTCGCTTCTCCTCCCGATAATTTTGTTTGATGGAATTTGGATCTATTCTTTCCCTTTGATAGCTTAGGTTTAATTCCCCTTCCTTCCTTGTTTTGGGGCGGTCCAAATGGACTTCGCACCCCTCCTTAGCTTTCGATTTTATTGTTGGTTTTAAGCCTCACATCAGTAGATTTCTTTCCTTTCCCTAAGTGGTTAGCTAGTTTATATGTCCCCCACCGTGCTTTGTTCTTTTTTTTATTTTATTAATAAAATCTAGGGAGCCACGTCTCCTTCGTTTAAAAAAAAAATACTAGTCCAGCCCGAGGGAGTAGAAACCCCGAGAAGAACTCAAGGACAAAGATTATAAAGATCCTACGCATATAATATCCCAAAGATTTATGATAGAATTCCTCCCGTAAAACCGTCCGGACCAAGCAAAGACTAGTCCCACTCATACCGAGGACGTATATCATGAATCTCTTTTAAGCGTAGGGGGAGTAATAAGCATCCTATTTTCCTCATCTGAGATCAACCGAGGAATCACATTCAACAGCCTCATTAGGGGGATTGACATTATCATTAGGATTTCCATTAAGCTGGTCCGAATAGAATCCCACAGCCTCCCCGAATCGATTCTCGATCAACAATCCAATTCCCATCACTACCCCGAATTTTATGAATGTATAATTTCGTCCTTCTTTTTTTCACGTATTTTTTTTTTTTTTTGGCGAAAGGAGACGGTACTTCCTAGATTTTATTAAATAAAGAAAATAATTACAAACATGGTGGGGGATATTACAACCTCAACCACCAAGAAAAGGAAATCTAGGGGGGAGGCCATACACACGTCGTATGGTCCTCTACAATATAAGGAGGGGTGACTACAATAAATAGAAAACAACCTATATAAAAATCTGGCCATAGAGCTAATGAAAACGAGCATGAGGGATCCTAGCCTTATCTAGAACAAACACCCTTTGCAAGGCCTAGGAATATCACTAAAAGAGGTGAATGTGAAATTTTGGACCTCGTCTGCAGCAAAATTAGCTAAACCATCCGCAACTCCATTCCCTTCGCGAAGAATATGAGTAATTCGAACTTCCATTTGAGCCAATAATCTATGAATATGAGAAATAACATACCAAACAGCCCATGGGATATGGTACTCCCGAATAAGAATCCGCAACAAAACCTGAGAATCAACCTCTAACCAAACACGATGGAATCCATGCGCTTGAGCTAAAATAAGCCCATCCCTAGCAGCCATTGCCTCCGCCATCATATTGGAATGGCAGCCATAAAAAATGGGAGAAACCAAGAACAAAATCCCCTTTATGATTCCTAAAAACACCTCCCCAGTAAGCAATACCGGATTGCCCTAGAAACACCATCCGTGTTAAGCTTAATCTCATCAACATTAGGGGGAACCCATAAAACCATTCGGATTTTAGGAATCAAAAAGGGTTTAGGGGCCAAATGAAATATATCCATCAAATAAATATTATCTTGACTTCTCGTGAAAGAAAGGGAAAAAGAGGAAGCGATATTAGAAGCTTGAGAACGAACCTTATGAATAATAGCATTGGAACTCATATGAACATCATCAAATCTGCTCTTATTTCTAGCGCACCAAATTTCCCATAAAATAAGAGCTGGAAGGAGACGAGAAAGCCATGAACAAACATTGGAATCAGAATTGGAATGACTTTGCCACCAACTAATGAGGACCTGATTCAAATGCCCCATAAAACAACGAATGCCACACAAACCACTGAAGAAATCCCAAACTTTCTTAGCAATATCTCCATAAACCAAAATATGCGCCATGGATTCTTCACTTGCTGCATTACAACAATTACATTTAGAAGCAAGGGAGATACCTTTAGAGCGAATTCTCTCATCCGTAGGCAATCCATTATGCAAAGCACGCCAAAGAAACACCGAAATATTTTTGGGGATATATTTACTCCAGCAATAAGAGTAAATAATAGAGTGAGGACGGCTAGAACGACATTCTCTCCAAGCTGAATTAACAGAGAACTTACCAGAAGAAGAAGGCATCCAAATCGGGACGTCCTCCTTATCCGATAAAGAAATAGAATGAGAATTTATCAGAGATACAAGCTGCTGGCCAAAAGACTCTCGGATGTGATCAATATAAGGAACGGCATTATGGAAAAGAGAAGAGACCTCAATGTGAGCAAAAGGAAATTGACCCATATCCCCTTCTAACCATTTTTCATGAATGGAAATGTCTCCTCTCCCAATCCTCCAAGCTAATCTATCCTCCACTAAAGGCTTTGCTTCAATTAATCTTTTCCAAATATGAGAAGAGTATGATGTGAGACATGCATCCATAGGGTGAATTTCCCAGCAATATTTAGCCAACATAAGCTCACTCCATAAAGAATTAGAGGTACGTAAACGCCACCAAAGTTTCATAGAAAAAGCCATAGCCATATCTTCGAATTTTCGAATCCCCAAACCTCCCTCTTCAATCGGCCAGCTCATTTTATCCCAAGAAAGCCAATGACATTTCTTCTCCCCATCATTAGAACTCCAAAAAAATCTCATAATAATCCTTTCCAAAGCACGAAAGACCCCTTTTGGAGGATCAATGAGGGATAAATAATAGAGAGGCATAGCAGATAAGCAAGATTGAATAAGAGTGAGTTTGGCTCCAAAAGAGAGTAATTTACCCTTCCAAGAAGCAAGTCTCGATTCCATTTTTCTAATGAGAGGAGTGAAGAGGCTGATCTTCTTTTTACCCGTGTATAACGGGCATCCCAAATATAGCAATGGGAGATCTTGTTTTACAAAACCCGTAGTGGCTGCTACAATTTCATCTCTATTACCATTATTACCCGTAATGAAGCAAGACTTGTTGGTATTCACTAACTGGCCCGAAAAATTCTGGTACCAATCCAAGTATTTCATATGAGCCTCTAAAGAAGATTTCGAACCATTACAAAAGATAATCACATCATCCGCATAGGCAAGGTGAGAGATTAACGGAGAATTGATATGAATACGGTACCGGTACTGAGGGAACATAGTATGCAGCAGATTTAAACCCCTACTCATCATTTCCGCCGCAATAATAAAAAGATAAGGAGATAAGGGGTCACCTTGCCTAAGGCCCCTAGTAGAGTGAAAAAAACCACAACTTTCCCCATTATAATCATTCTATAAATGTGTTTGGTTCTTCTTCTAAGGTTCAAAAACCCCCATCCCCCCTTGGTTCGAGATTCTTTGGTTCTAACATTGTTACTAATGGATTTAGTTTTCTTCCTAAACGTGGAGCCCCTTTTGTGTCCCCTAATTCCTTAAAAACTGCTATTCATATAGAAAAATCTGCTCCTAATTTTAATTCCGGGGGTAACCATATTATTGTTGAAGATGGGTCTATTGAGCTTGAAGATGAGCTTGATCATAATGAAAATGCTTTCAAAGAAGTTTCCAATGTTATTCCCTCTTCTGGTCCAGCTATGGCTGGGGCGGATTGTGCTATTATTTTGGATGATGGTAAATGTGATTCTGATTCTGAATTGGAGGTGATAGACAATTCTATTCGTAAATGGCCTGGTGAGGAGGTTATTGATAATCTTCAGTTATCTCCTCGTGGCCCTCGTGTTACTTCTCGCCTGGATATTCATGAGGTCTTCGATGAGGGTAGGGATTTTTTATTTGATGGGAATGTCCCAAATCTTGGGAAATCCAATGATTCTTTGGCTTAAAAGCCATCTCTCCGTTTGTTCTTTAAAAATTGTTTTAATGGTAGGGGTTCTAAGCTGGAATATCCGGGGTATTGGTAATGCAGCCTCGGTTCGTAGAGTTAAGAGGTTATTAAGGATTCATGATGTCTTTATATGTGGTATCTATGAGCCCAAGGTGGATCCCATGTTACTTCCTTCTTATGTTCGTAAAATTCGCTGTATTGGAGGTGTTGTTAATGATAAGGGAAATATCTGGGTTGTGTGGAGGCATGGCATCACTTGTGATGTTATTTTTCGTGATGATCAAGTGATCTCTGTCCGGTGTCTCACTCTTCGTGGCCCAATCCCGTCCTTATGTCCGTTGTGCATGCTAGCTGTAGCAAATACACTAGAAGGGCTTTATGGGATTATATTATTGATGTGAGCAATACTGATGATCCTTGGTTAATTGTGGGGGATTTTAATTCTGTAGTTGATCAATCTGAGAAGCTTGGGGGTAGACCTGTGGTGGATTCTAGGGTTTCTGAGTTTGTTGATATGATTCAGGTTTCTAATCTTATTGATGGTGGGTATAGGGGTCATATCTTCACCTGGTGGAACAAGAGATCGAAGCGTGCTACCATTCTTCAAAGGCTTGATCGTGCCCTGTATAATGATAAATGGCTGCGTTGTTTCGCCCAAACCTCTATTGATCACCTTAATAGGACTTGTTCTGATCATGCTCCGTTGGCCATCAATATTCGTTTAGTTGATGAGGTTCGTAAGGGTGTTTTCAGATTTCTCAATGTCTGGACTCGTCATAATTCTTTCATTCCTTTGGTTCAGTCTTCGTGGGAGGGTAGAATCTTTGGTAGGCCGTTGGTCAAGTTTAGTAAGAAGCTTACTCGCCTCAAACATGATATTCAGCTTTGGAATCGTTCTACGTTTGGGAGAGTTGATCAGCTTGTGAAGCATGCTGAAGATGAAGTTTATGCTAAAGAGCTTCTTTTCGAACAAGATTCTAGTGATGATAATAGGGCTGCCCTTCATCTTGCCCAAGCTAACCTCTCCTATCGTCTTAAGATTGAAGAGGAGTTCCGGATGCAAAAAGCTAACTTAGCTTGGGTTAAAGATGGGGATAATAATACTCGATTCTTTCATGCTTATGTGAAAAAAAGGAGGCGTAAATTATACATTCACAAAATTCGGGATAGTAATGGTAATTGGATTGTTGATCGTAATCATATTCAGGAAGAGGTTAGATTCTACTCGAACCACTTAATGATAATCCTAATATTAATGTCGATCCCCCGATGAGCCGCTGGATGTGATTCCTCGGTTGATCTCCAATGAGGAAAATAGGATGCTTATTTCTCCCCTACGCTTAAAGAGGTTCATGATATCGTCCTCGGCATGAGTGGGACTAGCGCCGCTGGTCCTGGACGGTTTTACGGGGAATTCTATCATAAATGCTGGGATATTATTTGCATGGATCTTTATAATGCCGTCCTTGAGTTCTTCTCGTGGTTTCTTCTCCCTGAGCCGGACCAAGACGCTTATTGTTACTATTCCTAAGGTGGCAGCCCCTACTTCCTTCTCGCAGCCTTCGGCCTATTAGCTTGTGTAATTTTTCTAATAAAATCATTACCAAGCTTTTGTGCTCTCGCCTTCAAGCCGTGCTTCCTCGTATCATTTCTCCTCAGAAAGTGGCTTCGTGAAAGGTCGTCTAATCCATGAAAATGTTTTGCTTGCTCAGAGCTTTTTCAGTCTCTTAAAAGAAGGTTTATGGGTCCAATGTTGCTCTTAAGTGGATATGGCTAAGGCGTATGATAGGCTGTCTTGGTTTGCCTTGATTAAGGTGATGAGGAGATTTGGCTTTCTGAAGAATGGTTGGACATGATCTTTAGATGCATAAATTATTGCCGGTTCTCGGTTCGATAAATGGCACCGCTAATGGTTACTTTGTCTCTTCTCGTGGTCTTCGACAAGGGGATCCTATATCTCCTAGTCTCTTTATTATCGCTGCCGAGGTTTTAAGCGGGGTCTTAATAACCTTCATTCTCTTCACCCTCATATCGCCTTCCATACGGGTAACCTTAATGTTCCAATCATCTCTCATTTGTCTTATGTTGATGACATTATTATCTTCTGTAATGGAAGTATTCCTTCTCTTGAGCATCATATGGAGTTTTTGGAGTCTTATCAACGCTTCTCAGGGCAACTTGTTAGCATTTCTAAATCTTGTTTTCTGACGGGGCGGAATGTGACTGAGCATGATAATGCTATCTCTCTTATTACGGGGTTCCAAAAGAAAAACCTCCCTATTGTGTATTTGGGGTGTCCTCTCTATATCGGTAGGAAAGTGCAATCCTTGTTTGATCCTGTCATGCAAAAGCTTCGAGATAAGCTTGACTCTTGGCAAGGTAAATTACTTTCGGCTGGCGCTAAGCTTGTATTGATTAAGTCCTGCCTCCAAGCTATTCCCATTTATTATATCTCTTTACTTGATCCCCCGAAGTGTGTTGTTAATGCCATGAATCGTCTTATTGCCAATTTCTTTTGGAGCAGTGCTGATCGGGGAAATAAGTGTCATTGGGTTTCTCGAAATGAATTTTTCTGGCCAATTGAGGAAGGGGGATTAGGCCTCCGCAAATTTGAGGAAATGGCTATTGCTTTTTCTATGAAGCTTTGGTGGAGATTTCGCACGTCTGACTCTCTTTGGGCTCGCTTCTTGCGGTCAAATATTGTCGGGATACTCATCCTATGGATGCTATTTCTAGATTGGGTTGCTCCCACATTTGGAAGCGTATGATTGCCACTAAGGATTTGGTGGAGAGTCGTATTGCTTGGGGTATTGGCTGTGGGGATATTTCTATCCAAGAAAATTGGCTTCCTCGTAATCTTCATCTTCTTGATAATCGGCATGATCAGATTTTCTCTTTATTTGAGGATGGGGTTTTAAGAGAAGATTATGTTCGTAATACGTTTGGGCAGCAATGTTTGATGGAAATTCAATCTTATGGTATTCGGATTGATGGAGATTGTGATCACCCTTTTTGGACCCCTTCCTCTTCGGGCAGATTTTCTATTTCTTCGGCTTGGAGGGAGTGTAGAGTGTCCCGTACTCGTAGTAGTGTCTTTGCTTGGTGCTGGCATAAGCATATTCCTCTTAAGATATCCATATTCATGTGGAAATGCCTTAAGGCTGCTCTCTCCTACCGATGACAACATATCTCGAAAAGGTATTTCTATTGTTTCTCGTTGTCATTGTTGTTCAAGCCCTTCTATTGAATCCTTACAAAGACATTATTCTTCATGGTGATATTGCTTTTCATGTGTGGAATTTCTTTGGAAATTTAATAGGTTTCCATATCTCGGGCTCTTCTATTATGCAAAGGATGATTGCTTGGCATGCTTGTAAAAATTCCAAGCTTAGTAGGGCTGTGTTATGGTTGGGAGAAATCCTTCCCAGTTTCATTTGTTGGGAGCTTTGGAAGCACAGGAATAAATGCAGGTTTGATGATGGTATTCCAAGTTGGGGAAAGGTTCGTAATAATATTCAATTCCATATTAGTGATATCCTTCGAGCTCACAAATTAACATTTCATGTTCTTCCTTCGGAGGTAAATATTGCTCAATTTTTTAATATTAGTATGGCCACCCCTTCTATTAGTCGTCCCAAGCTTGTGCATTGGTCCCCTCCTTCTGGGGGACAAGTAAAAGTTAACACTGATGGAGCGTCTCGTGGAAACCCGGGCATTGCCTCGGGTGGAGGTATTTTACGTCAGCATGATGGGTCTTTTATTTTTGCTTTTTCTAATTTTTATGGTAATGCTTCTAACATGGTTGCTGAAGCTAGGGCTGCTCTTGATGGAATTTCTCAAGCTAGGCTTATGGGGTTTGATTCTTTATGGCTTGAGGTGGACTCCGAAGTTTTATCTAATATCTTACTCCGCAAATGCAATATTCCTTGGGAGATCTGGTACTTCATTCAAGCCATTTTCAGATTCATGGAGGAAGTGTCTATTCAGGTAACTCATGTCTACAGGGAAGGTAATAAAGTGGCAGATTTTCTTGCTAATATCTCGGCTGCTGCTCAAGCGGATTTTCAGTTTACTTCTTTGGAGTCTTGTCCCAAGCCGTGCCAGAGCCTTCTCTACTTTGATCGGATCTCGTATCCTAATGTTAGGCGGTAAGTTTTTTCTTTTATTGATGTATTTTCTTTTGTTTTTAGATTCCCCCCCTTTTTTGTTGAGGATCTTACAGGATGTGTAAGAACTCCCCCTAGGTGTTTTTATTCTGGTGGTAAAGGTTGTCATGTCCCCCACCATGTTTGTATTTTTATTTTTCGTTATTAATAAAATCTAGGGAGTACCGTCTCCTTTTGCCAAAAAAAAAAAAAAAAAAAAAAAAGGACGGAAAACCAGCTATTAGAAATACACCGGAAGATGAGATCAATCCAAACCTCATTAAAACCAAATTGCCGCATCACCTTAATAAGAGCAAACCAAGATAGCCGATCATAAGCTTTCGCCATATCAAGCTTGAGAGCCACATTAGAACCCCGAACTTTCTTGTTTATAGATTGCATAATTTCCTGAGCCAATAAGACATTCTCATGAATAACCCTACCTTGAACAAACCCACTCTGCTCCGGGGAAATAATGCGAGGAAGAATGGGAGCCAGACGACACGTTAATAATTTTGTAACCACCTTATTACATAAATTGCAGAGGCTAATCGGTCTCAGGTCCGAAAAAGAAGAGGGAGAATCCACCTTAGGAATTGTGACAATTAAAGTACTAGTCCAGCTTCTTGGCATTTGAAACCCGTAAAAGAAATCACCAATAGCACGCACCAAATCAGCCTTAATGATATCCCAACAGCCCTTATAAAATTCACCCGTGAAACCATCCGGGCCAGCTGCACTTTGGCCATTCATAGAAAAAATAACCTCTCGAACTTCATCCTCATTAGGAACAGCCGTAAGCGAGGTGTTATCCTCTTCAGTAATCAGCCGAGGAATAAGAAACATACAATCATCGGAAGGAATCTCACAATGACCTTGAAGCTGCTCCGAATAAAACCTTATAGCCTCCTCTTTAATTTCATTTTCTCTCTTCAGCCATACGCCATCTCTATTCTTTATTTTGTGAATACATAATTTCTGCCTCTTTTTCTTTACAAATGAATGAAAGAACTTTGTGTTTCTATCTCCCTCCTTTAACCACTTTAAATTAGCTTTTTGGGCCCATAAATCTTCATCTAATTTCAACTTTGAAAGTAATTGCGCCTGGGCTAAATTTAGAGCAGCCCGAGAATCATCATCACCAAGAGTTTGATATTGAGCTTCCCTAACCAAAACTTCATCTTCTGCGTTTTTAATTTGCTGATCAATTCTCCCATATATATGCTTATTCCATTCAGAAATAGTCTTCCGGAGACACCCAAGCTTCTTGGCAAAGCACACCATCGGTCTTCCATCCATAGGGGCAGCCCAAGATGTTTTTACAAGCTCCTGAAAGGAATGATGCTTCAGCCACACATTAAGAAAGCGAAATGAGCCATGACGCACTTCAGCTTCAAGTTGCAAAGTGATAAGAATCGGAGCATGATCTGAACAAGTTCTAGCTAAATGAGTGACACGGGTAGAATGAAACAATTGCAACCATTGCTCATTATACAAAGCTCTGTCTAATCTTTGATAAATAGCCCTTCTTCCCATACGATTATTAGACCATGTGATAACATTACCTTCATATCCAGCATCCATAAGGTTAGAATATTGAATCATATCCGAAAATTCTGTGACAGCCATACCATTAATAGGTTTTCCTCCAATCTTCTCACTCTGATCAATAACACAGTTAAAATCACCCACAACCAACCAAGGGAAATCCACCTCACTAATAGTCATTAGCTCTTCCCAAAGAGAAATACGAGAGAATCTGTTACAGCTAGCGTGAACAAAGGAAACCCAAACAGCATTCTCCCAAAGCGGATGAGAAATTTGCAAAGTTAAAGCTTGATCAGAATCATGAATAACCATGCACTTCAGCCCATGCTTCCATAAAACCCAAACTCTATTATTTCTATTATTCACCCCATCTTCACAACCCAACTTCCGAATAAGAGGACCCATAGCAGCAAAATCAGATTTTGGCTCATAAATAGCCATAAGCGAAACACCATGAGAACGGAATAAACGTTTGATTCTACGGATTGTGGCCACATTAGCTATGCCACGAGCATTCCAACTTATAAAACACACCATTAAAAACAGGTATTAAGAAAGTAAATGAGGGTATAAAACGAAAAGGAATACTCACAGTGAAGGGGATTTCTCCCTACTCTTTTTCCTTTTATGAGTAACAGGAATGAAACCATCATCTTCTTGGACCTGTAATGCGAACATAGATTCTTTGAAATCCATTTGCATGTTCATGACTTGATTCAGCGAAGTAACTTGAGGAGCTCTAGGAGATAGATTAAGCGACCCAAACGTATTCATCTTTGCATGGGAAGAAGACTTTACACGCATAGCAGAATCATCTCGCAAAGGTGTACATAATTTACGAGGATCTTGTAACTTCAGGAATAGATATTTGACCATCCTCCCCTCCATCCATTTGTGAGATTCCAGCCTTGGTCTTAATAGCCTTTAGGCTTTTAGACAAAGCATCGTTAACAGACTGTGGCAAAACAATACCCCTTCTCGCCATCAAAGGAGCCGTGTATTCCTTAGAGCCACCATCCTTCTTTGTAAGATCAATAACAGATTTTAGCACATCTTTTTTGGCTCCATTGAAATCAGCATTCTTGCTTGTACCTTCTTGATTACCTTTATTTTTGTCTTTCCGAATCCAAGCTTCATTTTTAGCATCTCCCTTCTTATTATCCTCCTTTTCATCCCTTTTTATTCCTTGATCAGCCTTCTTCTTCCCATCCCCATCACCATTTTTCTTGTATTCAGAATTTAGAATACGACAATTAAAATTATCATGACCTAATAGAGAACAATGGCTGCAATACATAGGCATGTTATCATACTCAACAATTTGCACAAAACTTGGCATACAATCACCACAATCTATATGAATCTTAACAGAAGCCTTTTTAGTAAGTCAACTTGCACCAAAAATCTTAGCCACACTTGGCCTCGATAATTCGGCAGTAGCTTTATCAAGCGACATAGGCTTACCAAAGATCCGAGCCAAAGAGAAAAGAAAGATTTTATTGAATAAATGAACCGGCAATCCAGAAGACTTACCCATACAGGAACAATAGAAGAGTCCGTTTGAGGCTTCCATGAAGGTGTCCCAACTGAAGTACGCATAGGAAATCTGTTCACATACCAAACCTCCCTAGTCCAAATGCGTTGAAAATCTTCTTCATTGGTGAGTTGAATCAACATATGACGAGAATCAATATGACCTAATTTATAAGCTCCCTTCAAATGAAACGTAGCAAAGGCAATTCTTGCAGCCTCCATAGTAGGTCTGCCATTAGTGAATTTTCCAACCAATGTCCAAGCAAAAGGCTTAGCACAAGCCTCTAAAGCTTCCTTAGAAAGTTTCAATGAAGGCATACCTTTGTGAATAGCGGCTGGAATCAATGGAATATCTTGGATTGGATTCGATTGAGAGGAGCTGAATATTGAAGCAAAAGATTTATTAGGGTTAGGGGGAGGCGGCGCTTGCATTGTAGGGTTTGCATGGGGTAATACGGCGCATGATCAGAGCAAGTCCTATTAAGATGATCAATAGAAGTTTGGGCGAAACAACGCAGCCATTTATCATTATACAGGGCACGATCAAGCCTTTGAAGAATAGTGGCACACTTCGATCTCTTGTTCCACCAGGTGAAGACATGACCTCTATACCCACCATCAATAAGATTAGAAACCTGAATCATATCAACAAACTCAGAAACCCTAGAATCCACCACAGGCCTACCCCCAAGCTTCTCAGATTGATCAACAACAGAATTAAAATCCCCCACAATTAACCAGGGATCATCAGTATTGCTCACATCTATAATATAATCCCATAAGACCCTTCTAGTATACTTGCTACAACTAGCATGAACAAAGGACATAAGGACGGTATTGGGCCAAAGAGAATGAGACACTCGAACAGTGATAACTTGATCATCACGAAAAATGACATCACAAGTGATGCCATGCCTCCACACAACCCAGATATTCCCCACCATGTTTTGTAATTTTTGCTCAAATAAAGAATCCCTATACCCTCATTGAAGACCTCTTGAATATCAAACTGAGAAGTAACACGAGGGCCACGAGGAGACAACTGAAGATTATCAATTAACTCCTCACCAGGCCATTTACGAATAGTAGTATCTACCACCTCCAATTCAGAGTCAGATTCACACTTACCATCTTCCAAATGAATGGAACTATCCGCCCCAGCCAAAGATGGGCCGAAAAATGGAATAACATTGGTAACCTCATTGAAATCATTTTCAATATGTTCAAGCTCTTCTTCAAGGTCGATAGACCCATCTTCAACAATAATATGATCACCGGGATTAATGTTAGGAGTAGATTTTTCCATATTAATAGCAGTTTTTAACGTATTAGGAGAAACAAAAGGTGCTCCTCGCTTTGGAAGAAAGCTAAAACCATGAGTAACTAGGTTAGAACCAAATAATTTTGAACCAAGAGGAGATGGGGGGGGTTTATGAACCATAGAAGATGTACCAACAACATTCATAGAAAAATTAGGAGACGTACCTTTGCCACCAGCTTTCACGTGAGCATTAACAGTATTGCCCGAGAAAATTTCTTTTTGCTTACCGTTATTCTGACCATTATTTGTACCTTGAACAGCTTTTGCGGGACCATTTCCAGAATTAGCTGAGACATTTTCTTTGTGCTTCCCATAATTTTGAGCATTCGGTTCCCTTGCTTGACCCACACCCTTGGTATTCTCAACATTTCCCATGGAAAAAGAAGGGTCATTTACCTTAGTTTTTTCAACATAAACCATTTTTTTTTCCAAATTGGCCTCCACCGAGACACCACCAGCAGCAACCACATTCGGACCACCAAGAGCAGCCGTGAGGCCCTCTTCCTGCACCCCCTGCTTACCACCATTACCTTCAGCCCCGTTCTTCGTGTTTAGCTTCTTAGGATGAAGGTAGAAGAACTCATTGACATTCTGACCTAACTTATAGCAATGTTTAGAATAGCTTGGGAGGTTATCAAACTCTAAAGGCTGCCAAAAACTTGAAAAATCATCTTCGCAATCAATGAACACACTAGATGGAAGTTTCTTCAAAAGGTCGACTTGAACAAGGACTTTAGCTACACTAGGTCTTGACAAGTTACTAGTTGCTTGATCAATAGCTAATGGCTCCCCAAAAATCTTAGCAATAGAAAATAAACACACTTTGTTAAACATATGGATTGGGAGGCCGGGCAACCCAACCCAAACAGGAAATAGAGAAGACTCCTTATCCAGGCCTCCGAGAGGGTGACCCGACGGAAAACACGCATTGGAAAGCGCCCAAGATGCCATTGTTCTTTTGTCCAAAGTCTATTAAAATCACCCTCATGAATAATCTGAATAAGAACGTGTTTTGGGTCAATATGACCCAATTTAAAATCTGCTTTAAGGCCAAACTTCAAGAAATATTGTCTTGTAGCTTCCATTGATGGCCGACCATGAGAAAATTTCCCAACCAATGTGTATTTGAATGGCTGGGCTAAAACATTAATAACATCTTTTGAAAACTTCAAACAAGGCTCACCTTTGTGGGTAGAACAAGGGATGGTAGTAAGGGCTGTAGTATGCGAACCATGGGGAGCCAAACCCTTCACAACCGAGGCAAAGGACTTCGCAGCAGTAGGAGAAGATGGCTGGAGAGGAGAGGCGCTAGGGTTTGCATGCGGAAAGGAATTAGGGTTTGATGGAGGCGGAGGAGAATTAGGGTTCGCAGGCAGCGGATCAAGAGCATTACCAGCCGGGCTTGTGCCATGGACAAAGGCTGGAGCAGATGCAGACGAAGAGGAGGCCATTTGGCAGGAGAACAAAGTAGACCGGCGGCAGCAAGGTGAAACCTTGCAACCCTAATTAGGGTTCCGCCACAAATCTAGAGAGAAATAGTTTTTAGTGCGTGTGTGTGTGTGTTTTTTGAATGGGTGCTTACCGCTTTTTTGTCCTTTGAAATAGTTATAAATTAATATAGTATTAATAAAATTGCTCTAAAAGAATTATTTTGTGAAAAGTTGGAGCATTGGATACTATCATTATTTTTGAAAAGATTATTTTTTGCACTCCGGGACTTTCATCTTTTGAATTTCATTTTTGAAAAGACACTCATCTCTTTATGCACCATTTATTGGATCACTTTTACCTCCATTTCATCTTCAAGGCTAGTTAGCATAAAAATGAACATGCCTTGCTTCAATAAACATCTCCACTCAAAATCAAAATGAATAAATCATTATTAGAGTGAGACAATAAAGAAGCAAGGTGTGATAGCATTTCAAAAACTTGTATCATCTTTTTAATTCTACCTAAAAATGCTAGCCTTGACCCCTTCCTTTCCACTTCCATTAACACGTTCATCAAATTGTGATCCAGGAATGTTGTGCTAAAATCCCTAAAGTGTATTTCTTAAGTGAAAATCAACAGTTTAAGTCCTTAAAAGTTGCATAAACAAATCTTTCTCATCTTAAAAATCTGTTTCTAGTCCAAGCTCCTACATTTCCAAAAAAACTTGCTTAGAAAAGCATTTATTTATGCACAAGTTTAACTTATATTTCTTTTATCTAGATTCCAATATACATTAGAAGGGTCTTTTTAGAAAATATTTTCAAAATTTTTGAATGATATGAACCAATATTGAAAATAATTTTCTTAAAGGCAACATCTTTAACAACACTTAAAATCTGAAAGGGAACCACTTATTTATTTTTATCTTTGTTTTTGCCGTTTACTTCTCTCTATTTTCATCTCAAACTTGCTTTGGGACAAGCAAGGTTCAAGTGTGGGGGAGTTGATAAATGGCTATTTTATAGACATTTATAGTGTTTTTCTTGTATTATTTACTTTAATTTTAATACTAATTAAGTATAATTTAGCCTCTTTTTATCATATATCTTTGATTTTATGCTTGGTTGGTGGTATTTTGTGTAATTTTACATGTTTTTAGGACATTTTATGAAGTATAAGGGGTTCAGAGCAAAAGCCTTGGAAATAGAGGGACCAGAAATGAAAAATGCTGAAGACCAGTCAAGGAGCTGCTGCTCGGCCGAGCATGAAGGGACAGAGGTTGCTTGCTGAAGGCTGCCTTGCTCGGTCGAGCACTTCCCTTGCCTCAGCCGAGCACCCTCCTGATCAGCCAAACAGTGCCTTTTTGAAGAGTTGCACTCCTCAAGCCAAATGCCTATATAAAGACCCCTTTGTACTCAGTTTAGGATATCTGAAATTATCTAGAATAGACAGAAGATTACTGATTCATACTCTAGCAATAGATTTGTATACATTACTCCAAGGATTATCAATTGTTCTTGAAGTACTCTCGAAGATCGAAGCAATAATATACTTTTAGTTTACTTTCAGCCTCTCTTTTTACCCTTTACAAGCATAGTTTTCTTACTCCAAATCTTTATTTATATGTTATCTTATTACATCTTTATGCTTGTTTTTACTAATGGCTAGTTAGTAATCCTCCAATTCTTGGGGTTAGAAACTCAGCATTACGTAGTCTTCTCATTTAAATCAAGTGTTTAAAGTCTTGTTTACCATTTCATAATCAATTCTTTTATATCATTTAGTCATGCTTACAAATATGAGTCGACCGTATTCTGTATGAATTCAGTTAACCAAGAGAAGTATCCCGTGGAAGAATCTTGGTTAACGGAACCATATAAAATGAACTAGGCTCCATTAATCACAAGATGTAGTTTAATGGCCTAGGGATGGTCCTTCAGTGGTAAATATGTTGATTTTATAAACTTAATGGATTCTTGTTATACAAAAAAACACACACACACACTAAAATTAAGTTCTCTCTAGATTCTTGCCGTTTTTGGTAGAACCCTAATTAGGGTTTGGCCCTCCATGGCTGATCCGGCCATGGAGGGCCTATTGCTGAATGTTAACCCTAATCCGCTGCAAAACCCTATTGCTGAACCTAGTATTGCTACAGCCGTAATCCTCCCCCATGCAAACCCTACAGCGCCGCCTCCCCCTAACCCTAATAAATCTTTTGCTTCAATATTCAGCCCCTCTCAATCGAATCCAATCCAAGATATTCCATTGATTCCAGCCGCTATTCACAAAGGTATGCCATCTTTGAAACTGTCGAAGGAAGCTTTAGAGGCTTTTGCTAAGCCTTTTGCTTGGACATTGGTTGGAAAATTCTCTAATGGCAGACCTACTATGGAGGCTGCAAGAATTGCCTTTGCTACGTTTCATTTGAAGGGAGCTTATAAATTGGGCCATATTGATTCTCGTCATATGTGATTCAACTCACCAATGAAGAAGATTTCCAACGCATTTGGACTAAGGGAGGTTTGGTATGTGAACAGATTTCCTATGCGTACTTCAGTTTGGACACCTTCATGGAAGCCTCAAACGGACTCTTCTATTGTTCCTGTATGGGTAATTCTTCCTGGATTGCCGGTTCATCTATTCAATAAAATCTTTCTATTCTCTTTGGCTCGAATCTTTGGAAAGCCTATGTCGCTTGATAAAGCTACTGCTGAATTGTCTAGGCCAAGTGTGGCTAAGATTTTGGTGCAAGTGGACTTACTAAAAAGGCTTCCTGATAAAATTCATATAGATTGTGGTGATTGTATGCCGAGTTTTGTGCAACCTGTTGAGTATGATAACATGCCTATGCATTGCAGCCATTGTTCTCTATTAGGTCATGATAATTTTAATTGTCGTATTCTAAATTCTGAATACAAGAAAAATGGTGATGGGGATGGGAAGAAGAAGGCTGATCAAGGAATGAAAAGATATGAAAATGAGGATCATAAGAAGGGGGATACTAAAAATGAAGCTTGGATTCGGAAAGAAAAAAATAAGGGTAATCAAGAAGGTACAAGCAAGAATGCTGATTTTAATGAAGCCAAAAAAGATGTGTTAAAATCTGTTATTGATCTTACAAAAGAAGGATGGT